>CM065130.1:35862527-35980027 GCA_033026305.1 Cirrhinus molitorella
GTCTTGCTACATACAAATGTAATGTTTAATTCAATGTGTTACTTGCTATTTCTTCGTAATTAGTTGTGAAATTTAAGAGCAATTTCTGAGTTAAAATAATTATTATCATCTCTACATTGTTTAATTGAAATTTATTTATGTATTTATATTTATATATTTTTTATTTATATTTATGGGGTCATTGACGTATAAGGATTTTAGACAGGCCAATTTTAAAACACAAACAATAATTATATCTACTGTAATTGTTCAATCATTAAGAATGTTGTGTACACAAACTTTTTAACAGTTTAAAATTTTAAATGAAGTGATTTTAGTGTTTTTTCATCTAGATGAATTGGTCGTAGCCTTCGGAAAAAAAAAGTAATGTGGTGCGGCCATGATTTGCATTATTTGCATTTTTTTTAATTTTTGCCTTCTTAGATGTAGTTAGCAGACTTATTTTTCCTGTAAATTGTATAAAACTGATAAAAATGTTTTAAAAATATTATTTTTTAATTTAATACAATTATTGCTATAATTGGTCACACCGCATGATGTGTGGTCGCTCCAAATGACACAAGGACCTTATATCATTAAAATAATAACTCAGCATATTAGAATTATTTCTGAAGGATCATGTGACACTGAATACTGGAGTAATGATGCTGAAAAATTCAGCTTTGATCACAGAAATAAATTAGGTTTTTAATGTATATTTGTTTTACGTAGTAATAATATTTCACAACATTTCTGATCAAAGGAATGCAGCCTAGATGAGCATTAGAAACGTATTTAAAATACGTAAAAAATATCACTGATTACTGATTGACTATTTTTTTTTTTTATTAAAATAATAAATTGCATACTACAATAACAAAAAAAGTATGAAAAAAAAATTCTGCACTGTTTTCATCATAATATCAGAGTGCTTTCATACATTTATTACCCAACATTGTAACTTTGAACCAAACGACAAGCACAGAAAATGTACGACGTCCACATATCTACTCAAGCAGACATTTTCCTAGAAAGCAGTTTTGTAGAAACACTCGATATCCTAAAAGAATAATGATCTTTTTGCTTCTCTTCTCAGTTCAGCTTACAAGAGCGTTTCTGTATAAGTGCTGTGTAAAAGTTTGGGGTTTAAAGTTAATAAGCTGAACAGATTTCTCATTTACCCCTGTCTACCATCTCCTCAATACTGCCGGGAGAAGCGGCTCTCCGGCGCGCAATAAGGGAAGCAGTTAAATTTAGCAATTATCCGTCTCTGGTTATATTGCACTAAGGGAGAGAGCCGGGAAAATGAGAGTCTTTTTGCGCTCTCATTGGCTGGATAACCCTGCCCTCCTCTCTTTGCCCTCCACGGTCACCCCTTCCCCAGGGACATTGTTGTCACTTCGCTTTAGCAGTAACGCTCAGTAAGGCTTGGCAGTAGTAATAGCTTTTGATCCAGACAAACCCGTGGCTAAATGAGCTCAGAGGAACTGCCTCCTTACTCAGGCCATTGCTGGACATCAGTGACTTTCAGGACAAACTTCTGCCTTCATGCAACACCAGACACTTTATTTCGAAACTAGAAGGTTAGAAGTTGACTTTATTGGTTAAAACATAAATGAAAACAAGATTTTGTATTTTGATCCTGGTAATGAAATCATCAAACCAGAAATTGACACAAACTCTTTTTAGAATTTATATCAAATTATTTGTGGAAGAACAAACTCTGCTGACATAATTTGACTACTGAAGGTTCATGTGACACTGAAAACTGGAGTAACAATGCTGAAAATTCAATATTATATCACAAGAATAAATTGTATTTTACAATATAAGCACAGAAAACAGTTATTTTTAAATTGTAATAATATTTGCTGACATAATTAGATTTTTGTAGGATGTGACACTGAAGACTGGATTAATGATGCTGAAAATTCTGCTTTATATCATAGGAATAAATTGCATTTTACAATATATTCACATAGAAAACATTTTAAATTGTAATAATATTTCACAGTTTTCCTGGTTTTATTGTATTTTTAATCAAATAAACACAACCTGTTGACATAATTTGTTTTCTGAAGGATCATGTGACGCTGAAGACTGGAGTAATGATGCTGAAAATTCTGCTTTATATCACAGGAATAAATTGCATTTTACAACATATTCACATAGAAAACAGTTATTTTAAATTGTAATAATATTTCACAATTTTCCTGTTTTTATTGCATTTTTGATCAAATAAACACAACCTGCTGACACAATTTGATTTTTGAAGGATCATGTGACGCTGAAGACTGGAGTAATGATGCTGAAAATTCAGCATTATAATCACAGGAATAAATTAAATTTTATTTTAAATTATTTATTTAAAATAATTTATTAATAATATTTCACTATTTCCTGTTTTTTTTGTTTTTTGTTTTTAAATCAAATAAACAACCTGCTGACATAATTTGATTTCTGAAGGATCATGTGACACTATAGACTGGAGTAATGATGCTGAAAATTCAATATTATATCACAGGAATAAATTCACATAGAAAACAGTTATTTTAAATTGTAATAATATTTCACAATTTTCCTGTTTTTATTGTATTTTTGATCAAATAAACAACCCATGTTAGCAGAAAACACTTATATAAATACTTATATACATATATAAAAACATCTTACCGACCAACCAACATTTTCCAATAAAACAGTTTAGAAATATGCAGGTTTTGCTCATTCATACTAAATTGTGCCATATATAGTGCAATATAATTTGACTATTTTTGATCTAACTTAAAAACAAATTAGCTATCTCTGGCTTTAACTGTATATAACCTTTTTAAAATTGGCTTAATATTTTGTTCTTATTACACAATGGTTAATTTATTTTTCCTAATCAATAAATACTATTTTATATCATATTTTATCAAGTATCCTTTTCTTGTCAAGCACTCTGGTCAACTGTGTTTAATTGTGTAAAGCAAGTAAGAAAACATCAGCACAATTTAAATCGCATCAGTATCATGAGTTAAAGCTACAGGGATATCAACAAGCAACATGTACAGAAGCGTCTCATTTCTCACATCCCACGCGCTTCAGCCTCCAATCCAAACCCCTCTCCTCCATCTGGAGATCAGCCACTCTGAACAGAGAGTTTGCCCACTTACACTCGTACTACAGAGCTGCTAAAACAGGCAAACCATGATATCTTTAAGTACTTGAGTAAATAACACCTTGTTTGCACTACTGTATAACAAATGGTACTGCACTGAAGACATATAATTATATAAACCCACCATAATGTTCTCGAAACCAGAGGGACACTATGGAATTTACTTAAGCATTGACAAATGTCAATTTCAAGCTTTTAAGAGACATTTAAAAAAGATGCAAGCACTGGTAAAACATCAGCTATTAAATATAAAGATATGCAATAAGAATTATGTTTGCAAAATTAATTGAGTTACGATGCATGTTGCATCTGAGTGCCATCAATAGGGAAACAAGCTTTTTCTTGTTAATTAAGCACCGAATTACATCTTAACAAGCTGTCACACAACAGGACAAAGCAATATTGGTACGATCCACCTATTTCAGGCTTCTGGAACGCGTTACTAAAAATTATTAATAGTTATGTTTATCAGCGGTGCTGATAAACATCAAGTATTTTTTCCATTAATTCTTCTGATAGTTTTTTTTTTAAAATGCCTTGTAAAAGCATTAAAAACCATGAACCAACCAACCAGCTAAGGTTTTAGTTTTGTTTGTTAGGGTTAGGGCTGGGTTATTTCTCATGTTTTAAGATCAATCTTGGACAGGTTAGTTAAATAGTTTGATCTTAGTTAAAGGGAAACCTCCACAAATCCACATTATTAAGCAAGTCACAGTTCTCATGCAATATGAGGAAGAAGAAAGATCTTTCTGAAGTTGAAAAGTGTGAAATAGTGCAAAAGGCATGAAAACAACTGATATATCATGAACACTGAAAAGAGATCATCGAACTGTCAAAAGATTTGCGAGTGATTCACAGCACAGAAGAATTAGATCAGATAAAGGCTTATTATGAAAGGTCTCTGTCAAAAAAAAAAATCATGTTATTAAAAGGGCAGCTCTAAAAAAGCCACTGTTGAGCAGCAAACAGGTATTTGAAGCTGCCGGTGTCTCTGGAGTCCCCAGAACCTCTTGATGCAGGATCCTCCAGAGGATATCAGTTGTGCATAAAGCTGCATTTCGATCACCCCTAACCAAAAGTCACAAAGAGAAATGTTTGCAATAATTATATGAAGGCTAATTTTCAAACAGTTTTATTCACTGACAAATGCTGTGCTACACTTAATGGTCCAGATGGATGGAGTTCTGGATGGTTGGTGAATGACCACCCTGTTCCAACAAGACTAGGAGGTGGAGGAGTGATGGTTTGGGCTGGAATATTGGGAAGTGAGATGGTAGGTCCCTTTAGGGTCCCTGACAGTGTGAAAATGACCTCTGCAAGATAAGTAGATGTTCCTAACAGACCATTTTCTGCTATGGTATAGAAAGAAGAATCGTGCCTTCCAAAATAAGATGTTTCAATGCAGGATAACGCACCATTCAATGCTGCAAAAAACACCATTGATTGGTTGTTTGGTATGGGCATAAAAAGAGAAAAAATCATGGTGTGATCACTATCACCCTCTGACCTTAATCCTATTGAGAACCTGCGGAGTATCCTTAGAAATGAAGATCTATGAGGGTGGGCAGCAGTATACCTACAAACAACAGCTCTGGGAGGCAGTACTGGCATCTTCAAATTAAATGCTGCCAGAAAATATAAATGGACTTACAAGTTCAATGGGTGAGAGAAGTCATCACCAAGAAGGGTGCATATATCAATATGTAACTTGCACTGTAAATAGTTTTTTTTTTTTTTTAATTGTGTTTATTTTGGAAAAATAGTCTGTCCATGCATCACATATGACAAATGTCTGTTTTGAATTTTAATCCACTGAATGTTTTCAAACGACATTCTGCATAATTATTTGGAACTACAAATCAAAATATCAATAAAACTGTTGACATTATCAGTTCTTTCACATGTAATAACATTCTCATTGTAAAGTAATAGTTGAGGATAAAATTAATCCTTAATCATACTGACTGATTTGGAAAAAAACAAACAAAAATGGCATGCGCATAATAATTTGGAACATGGTGTAATGAGGGAAAGAACTATGCCATGAAGCATTTTGAATGACAATCAAAATAAAAATTATAGAGAAATATAAAACTAACTTTTTAAAGTTGATCATTGTAGTTAAAAACAATGTATTTTAAGTTTATATACATTCAAATATATTTAAATATTGGATTTCGGTGTTTCATGAGAGTGGGCGGAGCTGAGCAACTCTTGTGACTCTCTGATTGGTGGAATTTTTTTTTTTGCAGCATCATGGGTAATGCAGTTGTTTTTTTGTTTTTTTTTAAGGGATTCTGCTGTTAAACATGATTGTTTTAAAAATAAGTTTAAATAATTTAAGCATGTACCATTGATTAACAACAGAGCTCACAGTCTGCCTTTAAAAGTGTATGAGTTATTGTAAAAAAAACAATTCCCCTATGGAGAAAATGAATGAGATTTTTACCTCTGGAAACCGCCTTTTGCACTCAATATAATTACTTGTGATCAACAGTTATTAGGAAGGTGACAGAAAGAGTTTGCCAGTACGAGGCTGAGATTTAAGTGAAAATATGCATGCAGTCAACAGCATAGAGTCTATTATACATGAAAAGAGATCCAAGCCCATCGGCCTCCAGTCGCTCTGGCTCACTGCTGTCTTTCATTGCGCTTGTCTCTTGAGGATCGGTGGCTGTGGCAGCGGCAGCGCTGGTGTTCCTGCACTCAAAGTTAACCCTGCAGCGCTGTTGTGCTAATTACTCCTGTCAGAGCTGCAAACACTCAATGCTGCGACCTAAACGCCACCTCCTACTATGACACAGATGCACGCTAACACAGACAACCGAGAAAATCTCCATCTCTTACGCTGTGGTGGGGTTAAATGGTTTTACACTGAACAAAAGTTACTTTTGCATCTCTCCTTATGTTTAAAAAAATAAATAAATCACTCGTCAAGAAATTAATTTTTCTTGTTTTAGGTACAAACCGATATCTGATTAAGAAGAAAAAAAATGCGCCAGAGGAGTAAGAAAAAATAACCTAATTCAAGATGTGTGAAGATAAAATAAGCAATTCATTATGTTTAGAGGATGCTTAGATATTTTTGCTCTTAAACCCGACAAAAATACTGAAAATGCACCAAACTACATTGTTCCTATTATAATCACTGATTCTATACTAACACTATTTTCCTAATGTGTCTGAAAACAAAGTATAAAAAAAGTTATTTATTTATTATTTTTTAATTATTATAATAATTTACTCTAGTCAATTTTATTATAATATATAACATTAATACTGTGTTCTTAATTGAATGATTCACAGCTGTGAGGGACTCATATGCAACCTTTGTAGCCTCTGAAGGGCAGTACTAAATGAAAAACAAAACAAACAAAAAACAATATTTAGGCAAAATAAGAAAAATGCTCTCCATTCTGTTCAAAAGTTTTCACCCCCTGCTCTAATGCATCTTTTTCCTTCTTTGAACCTTCTCTAATAGTTGCAACCAGGGTTCCCACTCTAAGCAAAATGTCGAATTCCCTGACCTTCACTGACTAAAAAGCTGAATTTCCATGACCTATAATGAACGGATCCATCCATTTGCAAGCTTTATTTACTTGTTTACAGACGTTTTTAGTACAAAACTATTGAAGCCTGTTTCTGCCACTAAACAAGAAAAGATAAAATTCGCAACTTTTTTTTCCTCAGAATTGTGAGATATAAACTCATTTCTGAGGAAAAAAAATACTGATATGTTCACAAAACTGCGAGTTTATATCACACAATTCTGACTTAACTCTCAATTGCAAGTTTATATCATGCAATTCTGACTTTGTAACTCACAAGTGTGACTTTTTAATCTCACAATTCTGACTTTATTTCTCAAAACTGCGAGTTTACATCTCACAGTTCAGAGAAAAAAAGTCTGAAACGCGAGTTTGTATCATGCAGTTGTGAGAAAATAAGTCCGAATTGTGAGAAGTCGCAATAACCTTTTTAATTTTTTTTATTTAGTGGCGGAAACAAGCTTTTTTGCACTATTTCTACAGAAATTAATTTATGTTTTTTATGATTTCAGAGGTTAAACAGAGGTTAAGTTTTTTTTTTCTTCACATTTAGTTTTTGCTTTTCTATAATCTACTTTTCACACTCAGGCTTTTAAGTGGTCATTTTGTAGCCAAAGCTCTTGAAATTGACATTTTCCTGGCATGTATGGCCTTAGTAGCCTGGTAACTGCATTTTACGTAAGTGATTGCCAGTTGACGTGCGGGAATGGAAATAAAATGGCACTGAAAAATAGACTAACCATAAAAATAGGCAAAACGTGTAAAACAATGCAATAAAAAAAAAAAATGGTATAGAAAAATTAAATTTAGATAAATGGAAACTAAAATTTAAAGCAACAAATAAAAATCATACAGTCATTGTTGGAAAGGGTTCAAATAAACAAAAAAATGCTGGAAAACCAAAGAATTTGTGGGACCTAAAGGATTTTTCTGAAAAACAGCAGGCAGTTTAACTGTTCAGGACAAACAAGGGACTCATGAACAACTATCACTAAAAAAACAACAAAAAACAAACAAACAAACAAACAAAAAAACACAGCTGTGGATCATTCAAGTAACAACACAGTATTAAGAATCAAGTGTATGTAAACTTTTGAACAGGGTCCTTTTTATAAATTCAACCATTATTTTCTCTTGTGGATTATATGTAGACATCTTTTATGTGAAATTTTATATTCAGGTCAGTACTAAATAAACATGATCCCTCTTATTTTGGTAAAATAATTAATTCTGAAATGGGGACGTAAACTTTTGACCTCAACTGTATGCATGTATATTTATACATATGATTATGTTATATATTTCAATAAATTCATAAACTAGCATTATCTGCTAGTATAAACACTGTAATATTATATAAAGCAAGATCCATAATTATTCAAGAAGGTTATAGCTGATTTTATCCATTCTCAGTGTCTTTACTGTTTTCCAAAATTGTGCCTACCTTTGCAGAAAACACTTTCTAACCACAGAAAGTTCTCTTGAGACTTTCTGAACGTGATTGAAAAGCATTCCCCAATTTGCACCCTTGGGCTTCCAAGAAGAAACTGAATTGCTTTGCTGTCATCACGCTACATCATAGGACAAGAGTGTCATATTTGTGGCATGCGTACGCTTGATGAAACCACACTTGGCACTGGAATTGTCTATGAGCTTGGCATGTTTGTTCTTGCGGAGTGCAAGAAATGCAAATATGAGTCTTTTTGCTTCCTCATTCAAGACAAAGATGGGAAACATACTGTTGCATTTATCCTGCTAATGAGAGAATGTCTCATTTGCTCGTGGCACCGCTGAGGGCACGAGATACAACACTGCACCCTGATCCATAATAAGCCAGAGAAAGAGAACTTCAAGCTTTTCTCCAATTAGGGTGTGTTTGCCTGGATAATCTAACGCTTCATGACATTCGCCTGCCCTTGGCATTTGCAGCACTGCATGCTGGTTCGGAGATACATTTAGAAAATTATGAGGATCTGGTCAATGTTGAAGGAAAAGCCCACAGGGATCAGCTCATCGGCGCACAAGGCCTCAGAGGCGATAGCCTTTGCCCCCCCCCCATTGGCATAAATGGTTGTTTTAGAGATTGCACACGACATATGTTCGGACGTTTGAGGAAAATGCAATGCAACAGCAATTGAAATTATGAAAATAACAGTCTTTGCCCAATTTTAAATCGCCTGCGGCCTAAATTAATATTTGATTCTGAGCAGAAGCTGAGCTCCTCTCTCTGCTTAAGGCTCAGTACGCTTGGCACCAGTAGAAACCGTATTCGCATACATTCATAGACAGTGAACTCGCATCTCGTAATTACTTCCGCCACTTCTCAAGTTCATATTTCACTTTGTCAACATCATTAAAGCAAAGCAACGTGATGTGGCATTGGTAGCCATGTCAAAGACTTGTGTGAAATGCACTGATGGATGAGCATTAATTAAATCTTGCATCATGTAACTAATCAGAAAGCAATTTATAAAGCTACCCATCAAGTCAGAGGTTGTTATTTGGTAAAATGCCACTCACCTCTGTCTTGTGTATCAAATGTTAGAGTTTAAAGATCCAAAATAATCCAGAATGGACTTTTGTGGATTTTAGTCCTTGTTTGTTAGCAATGAAGCAAACATCTGTCCTCAAAGTGAACAAAGCTACTTTTTTGGAGGTCCATTTGTCTTTGACTAATACTGAGACTTTAACATACACTAAAGGGCCTTTAACATGTGGCATCCTAACTTCCTGTTTCAACATTACAAAAAGGATTCAGATTTGTCAGAGAGCCCCTGCTGGAAGATCCTGTAATTGCACCATCCAAGGAATTCAGATGAATTGCAGTAATGGCATACTTTTGTAGGCCAACTCAAAAGTTTTAAGTAGCATGGATATATTTGTAGCAGTAGGCAAAAATACACTGCATGGGTCAAAATTTAAAATTCTAAAAATACTTTTTAGAAAGTAATTTCTTCCAGTACAAAATAATTTCATTATTTTTGTTTAATAAAATAAATGCATGCATTTTATTGTATTATTTTATTTTTAAATGTATATATATATATATATATATATATATATATATATAATAAGTGTAATACTGCTTTAAACCGTTGTTGTTAAAAACAAAAATATGAAAAAGTTTTCTGCTTAATTTAATTGCATTTGGTTTTTGTTTTTTTAAGCCAAAAATAAATATGATACATTTTCCCCTAATTTACAGAAGATACCCACTAAAATGTAATTCAATGTAACAATCTTGTCAGGCATATTTACAACAAAAAACAATTTATGACATATTAAAAGACAAATTACTAATTAGTTGTAATTCTACATTTTTTAAAATTTGCCATTATCCTATTTGTCAGTAAGATTTTTTTAATCATTTAAAACACTATACAATTTAATATGCTCCTATGTTCTTTTATATAAATTAATATTTACAAGTCAGAATAAGCATATTGTTTAAATGTTTACAGAAATATTGTGTTACACTGAATGACAATGTAACATATTTCAACCAAATTTTGACATTTTATTCTCCAGAAACTTAAAAGTAGACACTGTACTTACATTTAATGCACTTTCTATGGACATAAAATACTTTTGTACATTTCTTTTGACGTGGACATCCTAACATCTTTAACTCACATATATTTGTTGGACTTTATTTGTGTGAATGCAAAAGGGTTAGTCCGCCAACTTTAACAGAAAAAAGCAAAGCCTCAAAAGGAAAAGCACTATAAAAGGATTGACCGCTGTGTCACACTTCAGACTCGGTTCTGATTAATTAGCTGATAATATTGTGAGATTTCCAGAATCAGTCACACTCGTTTGCTGACACATCCGCTTTGTGCTTAATTAATCACTATGCTAATGTTCTGCACAGTTTACCAGTCACACTCTTTATTTACTCACATATTTTTATGTTAATTAAAAGAAGCACCTGATATCTTCACACATGACCTTTGAAATTCCTGCAAGATGCTTTGGTCAGTCAGATGAGGTCAAATGTCTTGTGTCTTGAGCCGTTATCTGAAGATGTCGTTATCAAACAGCATGTGTTAATAGATAGCATTGAACAGCACTGGCTATTTAATTACTGCATATTTATATAGCAATTATAAATGTGGGCGGCAGCAACCTACAGTGTTTACTGAGTGACTTTACTGAGATAAATACTGTCTGCATCTTTTAATGAGCGAGCATTCAACCATAAACAAAGACTGATGTACATGGAAAATTACTGTGATCGAGACACTCATTTTACTGGCTTTTTACCTTTCTGTTTAGAAAAAAAAGATATCTGGACTTGAACCTGAAACACAGAGTGCTGTATAATGACGGCATAAAGCAGTTGCATTTTAGCACTTCTAGTTTCATCTTTTTTTTTTTCTTTTTTTTTTTTTTTTTAAAAAAGTCTGAAATAAGGTCTGAGGTAAACACAAGATCAGTAATCACTGCATGAAATAAAGTATTTGTGTCTTGTTTTTTAGCAAAATTAATCAAAGTAAATTTGAGAAGCAAAATTACATGACATTTTTTAAGATTTTGACTTAAATCAAAAATATTTTTACTTATTATTTATTATTTACTTCTTATATTATTTACTAATATAATATAATATAATATAATATACTGGTTCAATATTTGAGACATTGAGAGTTTTTTATATCATAATGATAAAATAAAATAAAATAACAACTAAAAACTAAAATTCTGAAAATGCAATCAATTAATTTATAATAATAATAAATATAGCTGCAATCAGCAATAATGGGGCCAAGTACCAGGCAAGGGAAGCATCAGACCAACTGCAGCAATTAAAGCCATTTTAGGGTGATTTTAGTCAAAATGGGTAAAAAATCATGAAAACAACTACTAGTAATATGATTTAATCGGTTACCGCTTTTTCACTCAAAACGTTTTGAGTACTTTCAGGTCATGGTTTCGATGGTACATAAAAAGTTTTGTAATGTACACCCATGCATGTAGCACTTTATATCATAACACTCTATTGTAGTCAATGGCAATTTCATGTTTTGTTCAATTATAGTGCTACCAAGAGGCTCAATCCCACCAAATTATTTATGTGTCCTTAGAGTGTGCCCATACATATGTGTGTCAAATTTGGTGAAAATACCTCATTTTGTTTTGGAGTTATAAACATTTTTATTTATGATAAGGGGAAAAAATTACCAATTGCTGACATTGTTTGCATTTTTTGCCACTATCAAAATTTTATATAGCCGGCAGACTATGTTTTTGAATTTCCTACAGTGGTTTTGTGTTGATCGGAGTAACGGTTTCTAAAATATTGACAAATGTTTTTTAAGCACTAAAATGCAACGTTGCACAAACCATAGGGCAAAACCTGGCATGTTAGGTATCGCTGGACTCGACGAGGATTCAGGAGTCTAAAAACTCCTGTGAAAAGTTATAAGTATGTAAATATTTGATTTTACCACTAGGTGGTGCTGGCTCAAACTTCTCAGGCTCCTTCAGGGCATCATGCTGATGAAAATTGAGTATCATTCGCCTCGGCATGATGCAAATTAAAAGTGACCAGTTTTGTGATTTTTTTGCCAAACCATTCAGAAGTTATAAGCTAAAAAAGTCATTTTTTCATATCTCCTGACCACTAGGTGGCACTGTGCTGAAACACTGCAGGTAGCCTCAGGTCATACTTGTTATAACACACACCAAGTTTGGTCTCAATACAGCAAACCTTTGCAGAGATATAGCCTATGAAAATGATAATATAATATAATATATACTGATTCAATATTTGAGACCTGGAGAGTTTTTTATATAATAATAATAATAATAATAATAGTAAAATATATATATATATATATATATATATATATATAAAACTAAGAGCAATGAGTAATTAAAGCCATTTTAGGGTGATTTTACTCAAAATGGGTGAAAAAATCATGAAAACAACCACTAGTAATATGATTTAATCAGTTACCACTTTTGACCACAAGGTGGTCTCAAAACGTTCAGGTCATGGTTTTGATGGTACATACAATGTTTTGTATACATATGTGTGTCAAATTTTGTTTTGGGGTTATATACATTTTTATTTATGATAAAGGAAAAAATGACCAATTGCTGACATCGTTTGCATTTTTTTGCATCAAAATTTTGCCAATTTGGATTGGTGTATAGCCGGCACACTATGTTTTTGAATTTCCTACGGTGGTTTTGTGTTAATCGGAGTAACGGTTTCTAAAATATTGACAAATGTTTTTTAAGCACTAAAATGCAACGTTGCACAAACCATAAGGCAAAACCTGGCATGTTAGGTATCGCTGGACTCGGCGAGGATTCAGGAGTCTAAAAACTCCTGTGAAAAGTTATAAGCATGTGAATATTTGATTTTACCACTAGGTGGCACTAGTGGTAAAATCACTTCTCAGGCTCCTTCAGGGCTTCGTGCTGATGACCCATACCGAGTTTCGTAACGATACGTCAATGCGTTCGTAAAATATAGCATTTTACTACAAAATTCTAAATGGTCGACATCCAAAATGGCTGACTTGAGAAAATTGTGTATCATACGATTCGGCATGATGCAAATAAAAATTGACCAGTTTTGTGATTTTTGGCCAAACCATTCAGAAGTTATAAGCTAAAATAGCCCCTAAAATAGCTTTTCATATCCCCTGAACACTAGGTGGCACTGTGCCAAAACACTGCAGGTAGCCTCAGGTCATGCTTGTTATAACGCACACCAAGTTTGGTCTCAATACGCCAAACCTTTGCAGAGATATAGCCTCACATCAATTTTTGTGTGCTTTTCGTAGAAAGTTCAAAAGCTATTAGCATAAACATGAGTAAAACTTTGGACAAGTGGTGGCGCTACAGAGTTTGAGTTAGAGACTCCAAATTTTTTATAGTTTATGTTGAGACAGTGTGCCAAATTTCACAACTTTCCCACAACCGGTTCTATAGTCTGCCTTACCCTCAATGGTGGAGGAGGAAGAAGAAGAAGAAGAAGAATGGCAACGGGTACAATACACTCAAAAAAATGATTTGTTGGACTTACATAAAAAAAGAGTGTCAAGTGGTTCCACGAAAGTGTGTTGAGTAGCTTTTACAAGTAACAATATAGTTGAATGAACAAAAGAATTTCTGGTAAAGATGACACAATTTTTTTTTACTACATACAACCAATTCAGATGTCACTATTGCATTTTAGTTATATGTACATTTTACTTAGCAATGTTATGTTACAATTATGAACTTTCAATACGTAAGCTTAACACTTTATTTTATATTTTTATTTTATTCACATATTTGCTCTACAAGTGTAAAACCTAAATAATCAAGCATTTTTAGAAACAAAATGAATTTATTTTCTTTGCAAGGATTTGCAATATACTGCAAAACGTAAAACAACTTCAATTTCACGTCATTTGAAACAAACACACTACATCAATAATTTAACAGTAAACATTCTTCACAAGGTCTTTTAAAGTGCAACTGGCTTCAAGAATTTGTAATAATATTACTTAGAAAAATATTAAATAAATGGAATGTCTATTGAAATTAGGCAGCATGCCCTAAAATACTGCTGAACTCATTTTCTAATATTTCAGATCTTTAGAATCAACAGCAAAAGTAACATTAAAACCTACATTTTTGTAAACAACCACAAAAAGCTTAAATAAGTTTGTTTAAAAAAAGTGTCAATAGTAAACACTCTTACAACATGCAACTTCCTTCAAATATTGCAATAAACATATTTTTGATATTTCACATCATTTGAGCCACTGGCAAAGAAAAGATGGCCTCTAATTTTTGTAAACAACTGCAAACAATTTTAATTACAGATCTTACAAACAATAAAACAGTCCACTCAAGCAAGGCAGGTTCTTGAGAACCTGTATTTTGTGTGACAGTTTCTGTGCATCAAGACCCAGAAAAACTTTCTGGATAAACTCAAGTACTTCAGGTCTGATGGATAACTGAGATTTGATCTGTATGACTCCCAATTCAATGACTCATAAAAGAAGATCACAAGCCTTGGTGACATCATCAAGATTCTGAAGAACTTTCACTCCCTCAACAATCAATCCAGCATCCGATGATGGGTGCTTCTGCATCTTGAAGTCTGATGATGTAAATTTCAATTGCAGTATTGGCCAGGTCTCTCTTGGAATTCTCAAAGTTAGTGTCCTACAAAACACAAAAACAGTAACACTGTTCAGTCTCTTTAATTGTATCAAAAATGCAGGCCAGAAAAATCAAGTAATCTAAGAATTCAGTATCAATTGTCCATTCCCTTAATGTTTCATATAATGGACTTGCCCAAGAAAAAAAAACAAATCTAGATTTCAAGGCACAATAACTCTATCAGCAATCATAAAGCACCACTGATGCTAACACAACTAAAACCGTGTTACTCACCAAGCAACTCAGCAATTATTAATTCATTTTTATTCACTACTCCACTGTGTTTGTTCGGGTTGTCAAAAGTACAGGCTTTGGTACTGAAATGTAAAAATGTAACGAAACCAGCATTTTCTGCAAGAATTTTGGGTAAATTCTCAAATATCGCTGATTGGTCATAGTGCTCATGTGCTCAACAGATAAGACTGTGATTGCCTACAATGATTACACTATGGACAATCAGCGTTGTTTGAGAATCTGCTCAACAATGCTCAAAATTCCCACAGGAAATGCTGGTATCATCACAGGTTTTTTTTTTTATTATTTCAGTACTGATACCGAAGTCAGTACTTCTGACAACACCAAGTTAAATATACTTTATTCATTTATATTTCTTAACTATATTATGTGAATTTTGGTCATATATGACCCCTGTATTGTCTAGTGCAGGGGTCACCACACTCAGTCCTGGAGGGCCGGTGTCCTGCAGAATTTAGCTTCAGCTTGCCTCAACACACCTGTCTGGAAGTTTCAAGTACACCTATTAAGACCTTGATTAGCTGGTTCAGGTGTGTTTGGTTAGGGTTGGAGCTAAACTCTGTAGGACACTGGCCCTCCAGGACTGAGTGTGGTGACCCCTGGTCTAGTGATTTGAACTGCCTGAGAACAGAGAACACTTACTCCTTCATGAGGCTTTCATAGTCTTTTGTAAGATGCACAGAAAGTGCAGGCTTTCCAAGTTGAGATGGATCGTTCTGTAGAAGAGATAACCAAAAATTTAAAAATAAGTGTAAGTATAACTGCCTTAAAAAAAAAAAAAAAAAAAAACCCAAAAGACTCCGAAATAGACTGATAGATTAACATAACGCTGTAAACAGCTACATCACTTTTTCCTGCTGGTATTTAACAGGATGGTACAGAACAAAGTATGAAATATTCATACCTGACAAAGTCACCATCTTCTCCTCCTCAAATTAAAATGTGGTTTTGCTTTTTACTCAATGTTAAGTAATCAAGCACAGTCATTTTCTCTGTTTAAACCATCACTCTAAGAGAGAGAAAAAACAACTGGTTAAGCAGCATGTACACGGACAGCACCAACTTTATAATCGCAGAGATGACGAGCTACCAATTTAAATGAAACATGCTTCGGTTGCCGTTGCAATTCAAAAAATCGATAGTATTCGTTTATACCTAGAACTCAACATTCTTGCTGTAAAAGCGTGCTATGTATGGTGTAATTTCTTGCTATAAATGTTGTTTAACAACTTTGATCTAGTCAAGACTGTTATTTGCAGTCCTTGCTCTACTAACTTATATGCGTGTCTTTACATGCGTGTTGAATACGAGTTAACATAACTGCCTAAAAATACGCCGATAACTTAAATTAACATAACTCTGCGAATACCTACATCACATCTTCCTCGCGTTAGTTAAACATGATGGCATTATGAAATATTCATACCTGACAAAGTCGCCATATTCTCCTCCTGAACGTGGTTTGTACTTCGCGCTTTCTGTCTTCCGTTCGGTTCCGTTGCCCCGCCTCCAAGTGACCAGCTACGGTAACCGCAAAGATCACATTTCATGCGGTTTTGCGTTTTACTCAACAATGTTAAGTTAGCCAATTAAACCCTTATTAAGTAAAGCCTACAGTACTTCAATATTGATTAAATAACATAGTTAACTTGTGTTAATTGAATTACTTTCATTTTCTATGTACTGTGAACAAGGGTGGGTATAGTAAAACTAACAATAGTGAAAGTTCATTTTTTTGAGTGTAGGTACCTTCGGTGCTTGGCCCCTATTAATTATTATTATTTAAAATATGTATATGCTTTAAAAGCTGGTTACAAATAAATCAAACATAAACATTTTTTTTGACCCGTTTCAAGAAATTTGCTTCCCGCTTTTTCTGATGGCACTTCTTCTGTCATTGTCATTGTCGCATCACAAACCTCAGGTTCAGGGAAAGCCAGCGATTCCTTTTTTCTTTTCCTCTGGTTTTTGTAGAAAAGACTTTCGATTTACAGTTTTAATAAAAGCACCGTATTTCCTTCAAGCTCTTGTATTTATAGAGCGCTGAATTATGCCAGCAAACATTACCCCAGTGAGACTGGAGTTATGGGAACATCAGCCACATCACACATGATGGATCTGTCCTCTGAAATACGGCCCCGGGGCCCGTCCGGATGCGGCCCCACAATGTGGATTAACTATCTGTCGGCGCGAGAGAGAAGAAGATGGAGGGTTGAGAGGTAGAGTCGAAGAGAGAAACATTTCATATTCTCCCATCAGTCAGCAGGTATTTCTGGCCTGCAACAAATCTTCAATCACAATAAAAGCTCGTCGCAGGTCTTCAAAAACATTCACCTCAGTGTCAAACGCTACCCCTGCCAGACTGAACCTTTGACTCAAACCCAGACGAAGAGAGAATCCTTCCCAGATTTACATTCAGCTCAGCAAAAATCCAGATTTGCAGCAAAATACGAAATATGAATGTGAAAGAACAAACCCTGTACTGAAAAAAAAGCAACAATATAATATGTTATGTATTAAATTCTACATGCAACGCATGATTTGAAGTCAGTATACCATGCTTTTATTCTGTGGAATGAATCTATTAAATGCATAAATATTACAGCATTGAACACTAATGTTATATGCATGCAAATACTGCATAGTATAATTTCAACATATATCATAAAACAGCAATATGATCACATTTGTTATGATCTGCGCATTGATTTATTCACTCAAGTACAGCATGCAGTTTGTGTCAACAATTAATATTCAAAAAAAAAAAACAAAAAAAAAAAACGATTATGTGTAATCCTGATAAATAGCTTTCATCATTCATGACACTGGACAAATATTATGTTCATTATATATTTTATATTTTGATTAAAAATTATATTAAATAATAGTATTAATAATAATAATAATAATAATATTATTATTATTATATATTATTATTGCTGCTGTTGTTATTGTTGTGATTAAATTTATTATTAATTTATGTGTATTAGTAATCATCAAAAAAAGGTCAGATGTTTGTGTTACAGATATGATTTCAGAAATCGTATGTTTTTTTCACTCTAAATGCTGTATTTTCACTTTAGATCTTGTATCATAATAATAAAATAAAGAAAATACAACAGTAAAATAAAACTGTAGTCAATTATTATTATTATTATTATTGCTGTTGTTATTAATTTATTATGAATTTATTTGTATTAGTAATCATCATTTTATAATTGTCAGTGTTATTATTAATTGTTGTTAATATTTATTATTATTATTGCTGCTGCTGCTGTTTTTGTTATTAATTTATTTATATTAGTAATCATCACAAAAATGGCAAATGTTTGAGATATAAATGATTTCTGAAATCATCTATTTTTTCACTCAAATTATGTATTTTCACTTGAGACCTTCTATCATAATAATACAATAAAAAATACAACAGTGAAATAAAATTGTAGTCAATTTATTAGTAGCAGTAGTTAAATAGTTTAATAATTATTAGTGTTGTTATTAATTGTTGTTAATTAATATTTATTATTATTATTATTATTGCTGCTGTTGTTATTAATTTATTATTAATTTATGTGTATTAGTAATCAAATGATGTATTTTCACTTGAGATCTATCATAATAATAAAATAAAAATGCAACAGTGAAATAAACTTGTAGTCAATTTATTATTATTGTTAATTTTTACAATTATTATTAGTGTTATAATTAATTGTTGTTAATTATTATTGCTGTTGTTGTTGCTATTATAATGGATTTATTTGTATTAGTAATACTTACCTAAATGGCCTGGTTAGTTTGTTTGCATATTTTCTCTGTTGTTTCATTATTAAAACATAGCGAAAATGATTAATGCTTGTTTACAGAATAAATCACACTGGTTTCACAGGAAAAGTGGATTTCATTTTGAAAAGCGTCTGCATATCAGCATTTTCAAATATATATGTTTGTTTATTTGCAAAATATAATATTACTTTCCATTTTAGTTTGCATTTTGAGTTATATTACAGTTTGGGAGCCCTTGTCCGCATGCATATAAATTCAGACGCCAATGTTTCGGCGACGGTAAAATTTGTATTCCGTCCTTTGTTTTGATGTCGTGTCTCTTTATCCATATTTCTCTCGGTGCGCTTTATCCATATTCCTGGCATGCGACGGGCCGTGTCAGTCACAACTTGAAATATGAGAGTTCATCCTCCACACAGATTAAATGTCATCAGCACATTCAAAACTTGCAAATCCCTCCTTCCGTCTAGAGCGAACGAGTGGAGGAAAGGACTCCTCCTTCCTGATTAAAGTGCATGTCCAAGTGTGTTTATGTTCCTACATTGGAGTCTCATTACAATGCATTCAGTCGCTGGTCAAAATAACCTCTTCTAGCCCCTTAATCCTGCGTGGAGCTAATGAGAGCCATGCTGGCCTCTTATCACAGCGACAACAAGTCACCGAGATACCTATTTTCACTAATACACCAGCTCTCCAAATGATTGAAAAATTATAATCGCCAGTGCCGGTGTTTGCTTCCTCAAGGTTCATTTCAGATGCTTGGTCAAGTGTAAAATGAAAGATAAGGGGAGAGAGAGAGGGATGCATAAGTGCTGGCAGTTCGTAAACAAGAAAGAAAATGACTATCCAAGTACACGCTTGCTGTCCACCCCATCATCAGCACAACCTAAATTGCCATTGCAGGAAGGGGATATAAGGTGAGGAGGGGGACATTTTGATTTCATATAATGAGTGCATGGTTTTTGAAAAATTGCTCTGAATAAAACAGGCAACTGAGAATGTAATCGAGTAAATTAATAGTTATACAAGTATTGGCCTATAACAGAGGTGGGCAAACTACGGCCCGCCAGACGTTTTCGTCCGGCCCGTGAGGCAACTGGAATAAAATCGCTAATTTGATGCAATATCAGTAAAATTCAATAGATTTTTGATGGCATCCAAACCGCACAGCTCAAAATATACGCCCTGTGTAAAACTGACACATTTGTAAAGAGTTGCTCGTTTTAAAAATGTGAAAGTGTTCATTTGTTGGTCAAGCGCAAAACGCACTCATTTGGACTGGTGATGAATGAGAAAGGCAAGTGAGTTTGTATTGCGCATTTTCCAGCAACCACGTCACTAGTTTCAGTTTCGCTTTAAATAATTATGCTGGGCATTTATAATAAATGTTTATAGTAAATGCCACTATAATTCGTGCTTGTTTTTTTACTTACAGTGCATTAAAGATTTTTAATGTTTTTTTTTTTTTTTAAGATTTCTCTACTGCTCACCAACCATGCATTTATTTGATACAAAATATAGCAAAAGCTAAAAATTCAGCTTTGAAACCACAGGAATAAATTACATTTATAAACTATATTCAAATTGATTATTATTATTTATTTTATTTTTTTTTAAATTGTACTGTTTTTTTTTTTTTTTTTCCTGTACTTCGGATCAAATGAATACAGGCTTGGTGACCAGAAGAGACTTCTTAAATGAAACAAAAAATCTTACTGTTCAAA
The DNA here is from genome assembly GCA_033026305.1 of Cirrhinus molitorella. Lineage (NCBI taxonomy): Eukaryota > Metazoa > Chordata > Actinopteri > Cypriniformes > Cyprinidae > Cirrhinus > Cirrhinus molitorella. The sequence continues at coordinate 35,883,149 of CM065130.1, forward strand.
AACATTTGACTGGTAGTGTATATTTTCGTTCCTTTCTTTGTTCTGAACACTGCTAAATTTACGAGACTTTTTGTAGAGTGAGGGGAATATAAATACATGTTTGTAATGTTTGTAATTATTTCATTTATTTTACATCATTTCTGAAAAAAATGATAAAATGTGTCCTACATCAAACAACAATGCAACTTATCTGTCTAGAGATGGTACAAAAATAGAAATGCCATGTATGTAAAATTTTACATAAAGTACAGTAGTAAGTGTCAATTTAGAATATATATATATATTGACATACACATAAAATACGGCCCGTCACTTGATGTGAAAAACCTGATGTGGCCCTTGAGTCAAAAAGTTTGCCCATCCCTGGCCTATAGCATTATAGTATTGTCCTACTAATAAAATGTACAGGTGCATCTCAATAGATTAGAATGTTGTAGAAAAGTTTTCATTAACTTTTCAGATTTCAGTAACTCAACTCAAATTGTGAAACTTGTGTATTAAATAAATCCAATGCACACTGACTCAAATTAGAATATTAGAATTAGAATCAACTCAAAACACCTGCAAAGGTTTCCTGAGCCTTTAAAATGGTCTCTCAGTTTGGATCACTAGGCTACACAATCATGGGGAACACTGCTGATCTGACAGTTGTCCAGAAGACAATCATTGAAACCCTTCATAAGGAGGGTAAGCCACAAACATTCATTGCCAAAGAAGCTGGCTGTTCACAGAGTGCTGTATCCAAGCATGTTAACAAAAAGTTGAGTGGAAGTAAAAAAAAAAAAAAAGTGGAAGAAAAAGATGCAAAACCAACCGAGAGAACCACAGCCTTGAGAGGCTTGTCAAGCAAAATCGATTCAAGAATTTGGGTGAACTTTACAAGGAATGGACTGAGGCTGGGGCCAAGGCATCAAGAGCCACCTCACACAGACGTGTCAAGGAATTTGGCTACAGTTGTCGTATTCCTCTTGTTAAGTCACTCCTGAACCACAGGCAACGTCAGATGCATCTCACTGGGCTAAGGAGAAGAACTGGACTGTTGCCCAGTGGTCCAAAGTCCTTTTTCAGATGAGAGCAAGTTTTATATTTTATTTGGAAACCAAAATCCGAAGTCTGGAGGAAGGGTAGAGAAGCTCATAGCCCAAGTTGCTTGAAGTCCAGTATTAAGTTTCCACAGTCTGTGATGATTTGGGGTGCAATGTCATCTGCTGGTGTTGGTCCACTGTGTTTTTTGAAAGCCAAAGTCACTGCACTCGTTTACCAAGGAATTTTAGAGCATTTCATGCTTCCTTCTGCTGACCAGCTTTTTTTAAATGCTGATGTCATTTTCCAGCAGGATTTGGCACCTGCCCACACTGCCAAATGACCATGGTGTTGCTGTGCTTGACTGGCCAGCAAACTCACCAGACCTGAACCCCACAGAGAATCTGTCAAGAGGAAAATGAGAAACAAGAGACCTAAAAATGCAGATGAGCTGAAGGCCACTGTCAAAGAAACCTGGGCTTCCATACCACCTCAGTAGTGCCACAGACTCATCACCTCCATGCCACGCCGAATTGAGGCAGTAATTAAAGCAAAAGTAGCCCCTACCAAGTATTGAGTACATATACAGTAAATGAACATACTTTCTAGAAGGACAAATCACTAAAAATGTTTTTTTTTTTTTGCTGCTGTTTTTTAATTATTATTGGTCTTATGAAGTATTCTAATTTGTTGAGATACTGAATTGATGGGTTTTTGTTAAATGTGAGCCAAAATCATCACAATTAAAAGAACCAAACTTCAGTCTGTGTGCATTGAATGTATTTATACACGAGTTTCACAATTTGAGTTGAATTACTGAAATAAATGAACTTCCCCATGACATTCTAATTTATTGAGATGCACCTGTATGTAAATTGTTAATGAAGTAAACTAGTTTTTAATGTCATACTTTTCAATTCTGTTTTATAATAATTTATGCTGTGTATGATTAAAAATGCTCTTCACAAGGACACACAAATAAAACAAAAAAAAGGTTATTATTTCCTTCTGACATTATAATAATAAAAAATACATGAAAAATAAAAATGAAAAATAAATGTATTTTACTAAATAAAAAATAAATGAAATATAAACATTCACCAAAAAATACTGAACAAATATGATCTAGAAATCCGTATATGTCAATGAAGATTACCGTATACTGATCTGAGAATTTATTTATTTATGTTTTGGATAACATTTCAGCAGTCATGTCCTGTATGTTTTCGATTTGCTGTTTAGGATCAGAACTACAGTCTTAAAAATAAAGGTGCCACAAAGAACCATTTGTTCCACAAAGAACCATTTAGTCGAAGGATCTTCAAAGAACCACCTCTTTCTTACCTTTTTATAATCTGAAGAACCTTCTTTGGCCACAAAGAACCTCTTGTGAAACAGAAAGGTTCTTCAGATATTAAAGGTTCTTCATGGAACCATTTAGACAACAAAGGTTCTTCTATAGCATCGTGAAGCACCTTTATTTTTAAGAGTGTAGTTCTGCCAGAATCGTGAATGAATCATTCTTTTGATCTAATTAGTCAAAAGGGTTTGTGAAAAGGTGTGAAACCATTCACGATTCAGTTTGATTCATTTGGACAGTTCACTTAAACACTGGATATTTAATAAGGAAGAAAACAAAAAGAGCTCTGGATGAGGTGGATATTACAATTCATTGTGGAAAACAAAAGAAGCAGCTTTTTATAGCAGGTACAGCTTACGAAGACGATTGATATCCATTTCTATCATTAATAAATAAGTATTTCAGACAAAAACTCACTAAAGCAGTTAAATCACAAGATGAATTTGAGTTGCTGAAACCCAGACAGACATTACACCAGCAGCATCTTTATGAGCGACTCATCGAATCATTCATTAAAACGATTCATTGAAAAACGATTCTTTCAAAAACAAGATTCATTTGATTAGATTTGTTCAAAAGCGATTCCTTTACAGGCGAGTCATTGAATCATTCAGTGAAATGATTTGTTCAAAAAGCTTCCTTCAAGGAAAAGGACAAGTGACTGTCTTCAATAAATCACTTATTAAATCATTTATTAAGGCATACTTAAAATGATGCAAAATATGTTTGATATGAACATTTTAATTCAAACACTTTATAGTTTTTGCACAGTGCATTATTTGTCAGAAGCTAACACTATTTTCAGTAATAAACATTTTTCTTCAAAATCATGAACTCTATATTCAAAGCTTTTTTCAAAAAAAGTTATTCTAACTTAAATTCTCACACCCTAAAAAAAGTTTCATTTCAAAACAACAGAGACCATTATTATTGTGAGAAAATTAGTTTTGCTCGTCTCTCCTTCGTTCAGCAGTATCTCACGGGAGCCACATATATCTTTCTTCCCTTGTTTTCATTTTCAATTAATTTACTGAATTTATTTTCATCTCGGGGTCTTATTTAGTCCCCCCCAAAAAAACGTCTCCTGTGTGCTGTGACTCTTGTGTGATGTTTGTAGAAGTGATTTATTCCAAGGTCTCACTACTGGGTCGAATTCACTATCAGACCAACTGCATTGGGTTTGGAGTTTTTTAGTCACAGTTTGTCCTTCACGTCTCCGTAATACAATCAGCCATAATCCAAGACTAAACAATACTAACACTGCAGCGAATGAAGCGTGAATACTAAGGATCTCAACATTCGCTGCACAAGAAAACAGACTGTAGGCCTTACAAAAAAAAAATATATATATATTGTTCTAACATGACCTTACATCTATTATACGTTCATCATAAGAATTACCCACATTTCCTGCAGCTACAAAGTAATTGTGAACTAACTTAAACTTAAAAGTACGTCTTTAACAAGTCTAAATTAAAAAATACAAAGTTTAATCTCAACCCCTAAGTCTACATTATTTAATACTCTACTGTATTTAATAGTTTTTGCCTTCGGCTGAGAGACTGGGATCGGCCCCAGCATCCTCGTGACTCCACACAAGATTGGAGTTTGGAAAACAGATGGATTGATGGAATATTTAATGAATACATCTTTACCTTTAAAAACTGCCTACTTCAGGATCTGCTTCGAGCTTCACCAAAGGCATATATATAATGCAAGCAGGGTGAGCTCACGGCACAAGATTAATATTCTGTGTGTCAGTGTGATCATACTATTTGCACAGTTTATGAACTTGAAAAATCCATCAAACCTGAAGCAGCAATTATCTCAGCAGTATGTCCTCGCTCTAAACTAACTGCCCTCTGTCATGAACAGCGATCAATACGGTATTTATAAAGTGGGCATGCATCTTAAACGAAAGACTTATGGATAGAGCAGACTCCGAATCACACTGCAGCGCTGCTTCAGCCGGCTGTGGCGCTAAACACAAGCTTCTTACTGAATTCATTTTGGGTAAAAGTGTTAGTTCATTTCAGTGTTGGGGCAAGTTACTTTTAAAAAAGTTACTTTATTTAACTCTAAATCTAGCACTCTCTATTCTTAAAAAAGCTCTCTATTCTTTTTTATATCCTCTATCTTTTCTATCTGTTTTGTTTTTTTATTTACTAAACAGTTAACAAAAAGCAAAAAAAAAAAAAAAAAAAAAAAACTCAGCTTGCTCTATTCTTTTCTAATCTATCAGTTTTCTTTTTATTTATTATAGAAAAACCTTGCTACGTATAATGCGTTAAGCTAACTGGGACTTGTCATAGCACTTATCATTGCTCTTTTGTTGAATTTGGTTGCTTCCTCATTTGTAGGTCGCTTTGGATAAAAGCGTCTGCTAAATAACTAAATGTAAATGTAAAAGTACGGCATTACAATATTGAGTTAGTAACTAATTACGTTACTTAGCTACTTTTGCGTTACTTTTTAAATCTGGTCAGAGTTTGCTTGCTTGTTTTTAATAGAAAAAGTTATATTTTTGTCAGATGTAAAGCCCTTTCACTCCTCAGGGTGAAGGAAAAATAAATTCACATCTGTAAAGCAGACCGCAGAAGAAGTTAGTTCAACACTCTTCAGCAATAAAAAAAGAAAGAAAAAACAAATGTTAGTTTTATTTTGAGTAATCTTTGCTTATTAGTATGGTTGCATTGGATCATTAAAGGTCAGAAGCAAAGACACTGGTTAATAAAATTGGATTAAATGCATAAAAAATATTTGTATTACTTAACATATTTAATTATTGCAGGTTTGCATTGTATTCTGAGTTGCATTTTTTATTTTTTTTTTTCATGAGTGAGATGAATTAATGCATGTTCTCATTTGTTCCAGAACTAAAGTAACATCTCTGGACATTGACAATCCACCCTGCCGCCATCATGTTTGCTACTATTCATTAACGTGGCAAACGGTATACAGCTTTAGCAGCCCTTGCTGTTTATAATATGTATCTTGATTTGTTTAACATCTCAGTTGACTTGAATCATCACATATTTGCATTGGTTTTAACCAGAGGTGTCTAAACTCTGTTGTGAAGGGCTGGTGTCCTGCAGAGTTTAGCTACAACTTGCCTCAACTCGCCTGCCTTGAAGTTTCTGGTGTGCCCAGTAAGAATTTAGTTAACCGAATCAGATGTTTTTAGTTCAGGATAAAGCTAAACCCTGCCAGATAGCAACCCTCAGAGCAGGACTGGACATCTCTGCTTTAAACATCACATTTTTGTTATTCAGAATATTGAATGTGTTTCTGAATCAAAGTATTTGTGTATATTGAAGTTTATCAATTCAACAGAATAACTGTTATTTTTACTTTATCTATTTTCTGATTTTAAAGGCTCATGGTGAGACTCATCAAACAAAAAAGGTCTGTAATGGACATGTTGGACAAGCTTGTCTCAGTGGTTGTTTCCCATCAGGTATGAGTTTCTTGGCAGGTTTTTTTTTTTTTTTTTTTGCTACTTTTGTGCACTTGTGTATATATATACTGGCATTCACACATTATGCTGCTAAAAAATGCTTTTCTTACTTAGATTTTTGGTTTGTTTCCAGCCAAAATACCTAAAAATTCTTAAATCAGGAAGGATTTTCTAGACAAGTAAAAAATATTGTCTTGTTTTCAGAAAAAAAGCTTAGAACAAGCTAAATAATGTGCCAATGGACTAAGCAAAATAATCTTGCTTTCTGCTTGAAATAGTTGCTTGTTCTAAGCAAAAACTCAAGCAAAAGCAAAATTTTGACTTTTTTTTTCTGAAAACAAGACAATGATTTTTACTGGTCTAGAAAATCCTTCTTGATTTAAGAATTTGTAGGTATTTTGGCTTGAAACTAGACAAAACAATCTTTGCAAGAAAAGCATTTTTTGCAGTGTAGCATGCACAGGCAGATTGCGTACTGTGTTTAATATTAAAAACATGTTTATAGTAAAATGTATTTTTTATTTTTATTTTAGACAAGCAAAAATTATTGTCGTGTCAGAAAAAAAAGAAGTCATGATTAAGTGAATTTTTGCTTAAAACAAGCAAAATAATCTTATTTCAAGCAGAAAACTAGAGTATTTTGCTTACCCCACTGGCAGATTATTTTGCTTGTTTCATGCATAAACACTCTTAATTTTAACTTTATTATTATTATTATTATTATTATTTTTAATAGTTTGGCTGGAAACAAAATAAAAAAATAAAAAAAAAAATCTAAGTAAGAAAACAGTGTAAGATAAACAGAGGAAATTTCAGGAAATTTCTTCAAGTTCTTGATCTAAAATTGTCCAAAAACAAACGTAGGTCAGTGACATGTTTACATAGATGTTCTTAGTGTCTGTTGTGAGACCTTGACAACAAGCTTTGGGTTCTATTAATCAAATTATCATCCCACCTATTTTTAACTCTAATGTAAATGTGGCTTTCCGAAAAAGCTCTGGCGCATCCGAGCACGACTAATAGGCAGGATACGAGAAAGTTGCCTTCCGAGACACATTGGTGAACACCCTCTAATGACCATTATTTATTTTAGCTGTCTTCCTCTTCCGAGATACTAATCTTACTCTCATCCATTCAACATGGGGATGCCATTAGGAAAGAGAGAGGGGGTAATTACTATGTCTTGTTAATTGTGAATATAATGGCAATTAATAATGTGCTTGGACACAAGTGGGGACAAAAGCAGCTTTATTTAAAGGGGACGTTTGACACAAAGCTGTGTAATTGTGCAGGTTGGTTTTAATTACACTCTTTTATCAGCTTAAAAACTGTTTGTGCAACACAGATGTGATATGTTAAAAAAATATCTCTGTTGTACAAGGAAATAGGTAAATATAGCTGAAAGGAGTATCTTAAAATTACTAAATGATAGATTAAATGTCAACTGCGGATAGTTCACGAGAGCAAAAAGCCATTTTATACACACTTGAAACCACAAGGACATGTATGCAATAAAAAAAGCACATGAAAAGATTTTGCTAATGTGAAAGGCAGAAAAGGCTAATTAGACATGGAATGAGTTGTCATAATCACCCACGCTCATAATCACCTGCCGTCTTACGGGTAGGTTATTGATTCCATGTAGAGAATCCACTCGGCTGTGGTCAAATGTCAATGTTGACCATTCAACTTGCTGTTTCACTGCAGTGATATTTAATCTATAATAGCTGTTCATGGGCTTGCTAGAGATTCCAAATGTGAATGCTTTAAATTTTCTCTCAAAAAGCAGGAATGCAACTACACTGTAAGGTTTGTAGACTTTCATGTTGGCTTGAGAAGGCCTAGTCTAAATGTTTGCTTTAAGTTTAAAGAATTTACAGTATAACTAAAATATAAAAATAAATAAACTAAAAAGCTTGACATTTCAAGGTTTTAATGCCATGCAATTTCTAAAATAGACAGACATCATTCATGTTCTACCAAGTGTTACTAGCATGCTTTTAGCATGTTCTACTATGTAGTTAAAGATGATAACACATTTCTAGCATGTTTCAGCTCGATTTAAAGGAAAGGAAAGGAAAGGAAAGGACATTGGTAACATGCTTTAAGTTGTTGGTCATTTTAGGATGAGCATGTTGCATGTTGTTAGCATTTTTTAAAGTGTTGCTATCATGTTTGTTGCACGTTTTAACATATTTGCTACCACATTTTGCGATGTTTCTAGCATGCTTAGCATATCACTGCTGGAAAAAACAGCATATGCTGGTTAGGTAGGTTTGATGCTGGTATGCTGGTATGCGGGTCCTTTGCTGGTTCTTAGCTGGTCCTTAGCAAAGGACCAGCTAAGAACCAGCATAAACCAGCAAAGGACCAGCTAAGAACTAGCATAAACCAGCAAAGGACCAGCTAAGAACCAGCATAACCCAGCAATGGACAAGCATAAACCAGCAAAGGACCAGCTAAGAACCAGCAAAGGACCAGCTAAGAACCAGCATAAACCAGCAAAGGACCAGCTAAGAACCAGCATAACCCAGCAAAGGACAAGCATAAACCAGCAAAGGACCAGCTAAGAACCAGCAAAGGACCAGCTAAGAACCAGCATAAACCAGCAAAGGACCAGCTAAGAACCAGCGTAAGCCAGCAAAGTACCAGCTAAGAACCAGCAAAGGACCAGCTAAGAACCAGCGTAAGCCAGCAAAGTACCAGCTAAGAACCAGCAAAGGACCAGCTAAGAACCAGCATAAACCAGCAAAGGACCAGCTAAGATCCAGCATAAACCAGCCAAGAACCAGCATAAACCAGAAAAGGACCAGCTAAGATCCAGCATAAACCAGCAAAGGACCAGCTAAGATCCAGCATAAACCAGCAAAGGACCAGCTAAGATCCAGCAAAGGACCAGCTAAGAACCAGCAAAGGACCAGCTAAGAACCAGCATAAACCAGCAAAGGACCAGCTAAGAACCAGCATAACCCAGCAAAGGACAAGCATAAACCAGCAAAGGACCAGCTAAGAACCAGCATAAACCAGCAAAGGACCAGCTAAGAACCAGCGTAAGCCAGCAAAGTACCAGCTAAGAACCAGCAAAGGACCAGCTAAGAACCAGCGTAAGCCAGCAAAGTACCAGCTAAGAACCAGCAAAGGACCAGCTAAGAACCAGCATAAACCAGCAAAGGACCAGCATAAACCAGCAAAGGACCAGCTAAGATCCAGCATAAACCAGCCAAGAACCAGCATAAACCAGAAAAGGACCAGCTAAGATCCAGCATAAACCAGCAAAGGACCAGCTAAGATCCAGCAAAGGACCAGCTAAGAACCAGCATAAACCAGCAAAGAACCAGCATAAATCAGCAAAGGACCAGCTAAGAACCAGCATAAACCAGCTAAGATCCAGCATAAACCAGCAAAGAACCAGCATAAATCAGCAAAGGACCAGCAAAGAACCAGCATAAACCAGCAAAGGACCAGCAAAGAACCAACATAAACCAGCAAAGGACCAGCAAAGAACCAGCAAAGGACCAGCTAAGGACCAGCAAAGGACCAGCTAAGGACCAGCTAAGGACCAGCAAAGGACCAGCTAAGGACCAGCAAAGAACCAGCATAAACCAGCAAAGAACCAGCATAAACCACCAAAGGATCAGCAAAGGGCCAGCAAAAAAACAGCATAAACCAGCAAAGGACCAGCATAAACCAGCAAAGAACCAGCATAAACCAGCAAAGAACCAGCATAAACCAGCAAAGGACCAGCTAAGAATCAGCATAAACCAGCAAAGGACCAGCTAAGATCCAGCATAAACCAGCAAAGAACCAGCATAAACCAGCAAAGGACCAGCTAAGAACCAGCATAAACCAGCAAAGAACCAGCTAAGAACCAGCAAAGGGCCAGCAAAGAACCAGCATAAACCAGCAAAGGATCAGCTAAGATCCAGCATAAACCAGCAAAGGACCAGCTAAGAACCAGCAAAGTGGCTGGTTTTAGCTGGTCTCCCAGCCTGGCCAGATTGGTTTTAGCTGGTGGTTTCCCAGTCTGACCAGCTAAGACCAACCTGACCAGTCTGGTCAGCCTGGGAAAGTGGCCAAAACCCCTTTAAATCCAGCCTGCTGACCAGCTATGAACAGCTAAAAGCAGCCAACCAGCCATGTTGCTAGCATGTTTTACACATTTGCTAACATATTATGGGATGTTGCTAGCATGTTTTAGCACATTATTAGCATGTCTCTAACACAATTTAACACATTTCTAGCATATTTTAGCTTCTATCATGTTTTAACGTTATTAAAAGTTAACATGTTCAAACATGCAAGTAAGTGTTGCTAGCATACGTTATAATGTTGGTAATATTAGAATTAGAATAGAGGATGTTGCATGGATTACCATGTTAGCATATTTTGCTAGCATGTTTGTTACATGTTTTAACACATTTGCTAACACATTCTGGCATGTTTCTAACAAGTTTTGGTACACTGGTGACATGTTTTACCGTCTTGTTAACATTAGGATGCTGAATGATTTACAATATTGTTAGCTTGTTTGTAGCATGTTTTAGAACATTTAACACGTTTTGCTAGCACATTGTTACCATGTTTTATCTTCTCTGTAGAAGTTGCTCACATCTCGCTGGCATGCTTTAGCACATTTCATGTTGATAACATGTTTTACACATTTGCTAACATATTATACTAATTATAATTGTAATTATACTAATATTAACATATTATGGGGTGTTTCTAGCATGTTTTAGCACATTAGTAGCATTTTCTAGCATGTTTTAGTACACTGCTAACATGTTTTACAGTCTTTTTAAGATTAGGATGCTGAAAGATATACCATGTTTACCTTGTTGCTAGCATGTTTTAGCACATTGTTGGCATGTTTCTAACATGCTTGTACCATGTTTTGGACATTTTACATACTGAATCCACTTTAATGTTGTCGAATGTCAATGACCATTCAACTAGCGGTTTCACTCTGGTGATACAGTAGTTAATCATGGGTTTCCTAACTTACCCTGGGAATCCTTTTAAACTTTCTCTCAGAAAGCTGAAGTGTAATGATCTGTTTACACACATCTAGGGGACAGCAAGCAAATCACTGCCTTTCGCATTTGCATATGACATTAATAAAACTAATGATGTAAAGAGACTGATAATTAATTGTCACGTATCTTTCCATTTCAAGCTCGCTTAAACATCAAAAAAAAAAAAAAAGCACATTTAAAAGCTGGTTTTAATACATTTACATTTTTTTAGGTTTGGAGATTTAAACATTTAAAATCAAAGAAAAGGTTGTGGCATAAAATAAAAATGTCATGTATCAGAATTCACTGAGTTTTAATACTAATAATATAAGCTGCATTATGTTAAGAAAGTAATGCATAATAGACGCATTGACACTAATGGTCTGTATACAGTGCATACATACAGTGTAGATGTACAGTGAATGTATAGAGATTATAATAAGCAGTGTTCATAGACTGCCTTTGATTTATGAGTCCAAATAAATTATGTCACAGAGAGGCTGATGTGTTTATGGACTGAAATCTGGCCGCCGCAGCTGCCGAGATGTATCCCATAACTCCACACGAAAAATGTTATTGTGATCATTTTCATAAGTATGCTAAACTGCTTGACAGGAGAGAGAGAAAAAAACACTGCAGAACACCTGCTGTAAAACAGCAATAGCACTTTAAATGGGCATCCATGTAATAACCATCGCTTTTCACCGCTTGGCGTCTTCCGAGGAGAGTATTGACTCGCAGGCATTAGCTGAAAATGGAGCTGATGTATTGGCCTGATGTGCTTCTCACAAGAGTCAAGCACCAGAGGACAAACCTGCACTCTTCAAGTTAATAAATGAATGATGTTTCTCCTGTGCAATGTTGTTTGTGATGGATGTTGGTTTGACAGTCACAGAATATTTAACAGAAGCTGGCTAACCTTAGATTCACCTGTCTCTTGTAGCACAGCTACTTTCTGCTACTTTTCACGTCTCTAAATAGATCTACATATTGCGGTTTGGATATCGTTGCGATACATTCCCGTTCGACCTCTGCGGTTTGAAATCGCTGCCAATTTCTGAGGGACTGAAACAAGGTCGTGTGTGATTATTTTAGGTTTGTAAAGAGGAACTGTACAGTATCAGATGTCCCTGGTGAAACTTTGCGAGCCTTCTGAGGTACCAACAGAAAGATAAATGATGCTGTCGTGCTTTCCGGCCTGACGTATGACCGAGTCTCCTCTCTGCCTCCTTCGCACTACTTGGTTGTTTATAAAAATACAAAAGGCTTAAGAAAAGGACAGGTTATGGCAGTGCTGACAGTATAAAGAATAACACTGAAGCCTTGAACGTGAATGCAGCTCGACTGCGCTCATGCATGCATTTTAATAAACTGAAAGCTTCTGAAATGCAAAATGTCTGCTTAAAACATAAGAATATTCATATTTGGCAAGACAGAGGCCTACAGGAAATATATAATATGTATAAAATGTCTACTATCTATCTATTACACAAAAATACACACACACAGATATGCATAATACAAATACATAGGCCTAAACCAAACTAAATAATGCATAAATAAATATACACTTTCCACAAATATAACAACATCCACATACGGCAATTATAGATACTTTATTTTGTGCATTATTTTAATTTATTGATATTTAATTTATTAATATAAAAAACAACACCAAAGCCTTGAATGTGACTGCAGCTTGACTGCATGTATTTTAATAAACTAAAAGCTTCTGAAATGCAAAACTTGCTATCGTCTGCTTAAATCTACCTATTACACACACACACACACACACACACACACACACATATATGCATAATACAAACAAATAATATAATAAAAATAAGCATCCAAAAAACAAACTAAATAATGCATAAATTAATATACACTTTCCAAAAATATAATAACATTTATGCTGCTTGAAAGTTTGTGAACCTTTTAGAATTTTCTATATTTCTGCATAAATAGTACACAAAACTTTCATATAAAGATTTTCATATAACTCCTGAAAAGAGAACCCAACCAAACCAGTGAGAGAAAAATATTTTCGTTGTCATTTATTTATTGAGAAAAAGAATGCAGTGTTACATATCTGTGCGGTGCAAAAGTATGTGAATCTCTTGGATTAGCAGTTAATTTAAAGGTGAAATTAGAGTCCATCTGTGCAGATGTTTTTTAAATCAGTGCAATGACTATCAAGTGTCAGCATGTGACCGTTTTATTCAAAGAACAGGGATCTATTGAAGTCTGATCATGTTTGTGGAAGTGAATCATGTTACAAACAAAGGAGATTATTGAGGATCTTGGAAGAAAGAGTTGATGTTGCTTATCAGGCTAGAAAAGGTTACAAAAACATATCTAAAGAGTTTGGACTTCACAAATGCATGGTCACACAGATTGTACAAATGGTGTACAAATGGAAGAACTTCAAGACCACTGTTACCTTCCAGAGAAGTGGTCGACCAGCAAAGATCACTCTGAAGCAGAACGTATAATAGTGTGCGAGGTTGCAAAAGTTTCCAGGGTAACTTGTAAGCAACTAAAGGACTTTCTCACATTGTCTAATGTTGATGTTCATGAGTCCACCATCAGGAGAACACTGAGCAACCAGTGGTGCACATGGCAGAGTTTCAAGAAGAAAGCCACTGTTCTCCAAAAAGAAAATTGCTTGCTAAAGATCATGTGGACAAGCCAGAGGACTATTGGAGAAAGGTTTAAAAGATGGATAAAACCAAAATAGAACTTACTGGTTTAAATGAGAAGCTTTTATGTTCAGAAAAAAGAACACACTGCATTCCAGCTTAAGAATCTTATTCCATCTGTAAAACATGGTGGTGGTAGTATCATGGCTTGGGCCTGTTGTGCTGCACCTTGGCCAGGACAGCCTGCCATCAATGATAGAACAATGATTTCTGAATTTCAGCAAATTCTAAAGGAAAACATCAGGACATCCGTTTAAGAACAAAATCTCAAGAGAACGTGGGTCATGCATGTTATTACGCAGGACTGAACGGCATTTACAAGAAACTTTACCTTCAGTTACTGCAGCAAAAGGGGGTCACACCAGATGCTGAAAGCAAAGATTCACATAATTTTGATATGTAACACTGGAAGACTTTTCTCAATAAATAAATAAATGACAAAGAAAACATTTTTCTCTCACTTGTTTGATTGTGTTCTCTTTGTCTACTTTCAGGACCAATATGAAAATCTGATGATGTTTTGGGTCATATTTATGCAAAAATATATAATATTCTAAAGATTTCACAAACATTCAAGCAGCACTGCATATGGTCATTATAAATACTATATATATTTTTGGTGCATTCTTTTTAAATTTAGTTAATTAGGCGCTGACAATATAAAAAAACAACAACAACAACAACACCAAAGCCTTGAATGTGAATGCAATTTGACTGCACTTATGCATGCATTTTAATAAAGTGCAACCGGAAATATGAATATTTTAAAACCCAAAACTCACAATTTGCTTGAATTTGTTTAGACAGAAAATCTCTCAGTCAAAGTCTAGCAGTCTACATATCTTAACATATAAAAATATTTATATTTGCTGTAGTGTGTCATTAGGAAATAACAGTTTACATTTCCAAACATTCACTTTGAAATTTAATTGTAATAATCCAGTAAGATTTTAGTTTACACAAGGGGTCTGACTTGAAACTTTAAACTTACAAAATCCAGCCAGTGCTCCACACAGAGATCTGATCTCATCATCATTTAGTCTGTCTGGAATGGCATGAAGAAACAAACAAACTGAGACTAAATCCATCTCCAAGATGCTTCAAGAGACCTAACTGCAAAGCTACCCAAAAAAACTATGCGCAAGTGCACCTAGAACAAAAGTTGTTTTAAATGCAAAGGATGGTCACACCAAATCTTAATTTAATTACATAGTTGACATTATTTTTAACAGCATCCTCATTTTACAACATTTTTACACAAGTGGTGGCTAAAATATTTAACATTACCATAGCATTGCAGGTAGGTTTCTTGGTAGGCATCTTGGAGATGTTGCCACAGTTCTTCTTGATTTAGTCTATCTCAGTTTGTTCTTCATGTCATTCCAGACAGAATGGATGATGATGAGATCATATCTCTGTGTGGAGCACTGGCTGTTGTCAGACTCCTTGTGCAAACAAACATCTCACTGGATTATTACAATAAATGGCAAAATGAATGTTTGAAAATGTAAACTGATATTTCCTACTGACACACTACAGCAAAAGATACAAATAACTGACTTTTTGTAGCTGGTGAAAATACCAGTGTTCTAATAATTTTGGCCACCACTGTGTATTCTTTATGGTGTATTATTTAGGCCTTGAATGCATGCATTTTAATAAAGCGCAAATGGAAGCTTTTGAAACTTGAAACGTACAAAATCCAGCAGTCTATAACTCTAGCAAATCTAAATGAATTCCAAAAAATATATTTGTCTGCATGATGAAACTCTTGGTTCTCTAGCATGCTGCAGTGCAAAGTGACATCCTCATTATTTTCAATCAAAGACATGAGGGAGGGGAGAATGCTAACCTTGCCAATGGCGACTGTGTGTGTGTGTGCGTGTGTGTGTGTGCCGTTGGCATCAGCAGGCATGCTGAGACAGCTCGGCGTCAGTCAGAGGCGCATGTGGAGAGAGGTCGCAACCCTGCTCGAAGGGAGGCTCGCTTTGATCAATCCATAAGTCGCACGATAATTTTGGCTTCCTCTGCCCAACGACAATTCAATTAAGTTGATTGGGGAATGCAGCGAGCTTTGACATCAGACGCTCTGGAAATAAATTCATCTGTCAGTGAAAGACGTGACTGAGAACGTCATGCGTATTTCTGTATTCTTTATACTTGATTGTGACATGGAGGTACTTAGTGGACACTTTCATCCAGAGAGTCTTACAGAAGACTGATTGTGTGTGTGATCCCTTAGGAGCAACTCCAGGATAATGTGACCTGGTCAAGGGCAAAGTGGTGATGTTCGAGAATTATTACTACAGTAATGCTCCTGTTTTTCTCATCCAGTGGCCAGATTGTGTCAGCTCACTCTTTTTATTTATTTCTTTTATTATGGACCGTGACTAGTGGTTCATAAATGCACATGAAACGTAAGATAATCTATTAAGGCCCAATTCATAAAATCCACATTTCATTAACACATATATTAAAGTAAATAATTTACTACATGTTAATAAATGTTCTTTCCAAAAAGCATTATTAATTTAGAGTAATATCTACCATCCATATTTTATATATACTACATACATGTGAAAAATAAATGCATTAAATACTTTTAACTAAATTTTGCATAAGTATCTGATATATGTGTGTGTGTGTGTGTGTGTGTGTGTGTGTGTGTGTGTGTGTGTGTGACCCTGAACCACAAATTCAGTCTTAAGTAGCACAGGTATATTTGTAGCAATAGCCAAGCACTTCTCACTGTACTCCTCCTCTAGCAACACCAGAACATTTTGGATGCTTTTGGATCCGAAATGATTGACTTGGTTTCTTGGATTCCCAGAAGTCTATGTTTTGTAAATACGGGCCTTGGAAGAGATTAAATGAGTTTATTGTGCTTTGGCTACAGTAGGTCATTCTAGTGGTGACAACAACCATGCATGTCACTTCTGCAAGCTGTGTCTTACTCTCAGAGGTAAACTGTCACTCTTTTCATAGCTTTTGCTGGCTCTAATACACTTGCATGGTAGTACTTCTTTTATATTACCACACTTAAAACAATGATTTGGCATTCCACTTGTACCACTGTCCTCTTTTATGCTAAGAAATAAATCTCCTGGCAGTTCTCTCCCAAGTGGTTCCATTGTTGCCAGCATTAAGTCTGAGTATGATTCAGTGAGCTATATAACATTTTTAATTATCAGGAAATTACTTGTCTTTAAAACTTTGATGCTTTGCTAGCTTTACAGTAACATACACTCTTAAAAAATAAAGGTGCTTCACGATGCCATAGAAGAATCTTTTTTGTCTAAATGGTTCCACAAAGAACTTTTAACATCTGTTTCACAAAAGGTTATTAGTGGCGAAAGAAAGTTCTTCAGATTATAAAAAGGTAAGAAAGAGACGGTTCTTTACAGAACCTTTGACTGAATGGTTCTGTGTGGAACCAAAAATGGTTCTTCTATGGCATCGCTCTAAAGAACCTTTTAAAGCACCTTTATTTTTAAGAACCTTTATTTGTATTACGAAAAAGACCACTAATTTCTGTGAACTCAGTGTACAAGGACCTTTCCAGTGCTGTGTTTCAGTTTAAACATGCAAACAAAAAAGATGCGAAAGCGCGGCGCGCAGGACGCATGCAGAGAGACGCATCTCAAAGCGCTTGAGTATCGAATTTGCCTCTTCTTGCTCTTGAACTGACAAATACATACAAAATGATGTCGAAATACCCGTCTTAAATATCCTCAGAAAAATTGTCTGTTAGGTTTTAAGTGAAAGTAAACAGTTGAGATATTACTATATTGGATGCATTGTCTCTTAAAGTGACTGCGCCTAATTTACTAGCTGCTGTCGATGTCGGTGTAGCACAGTTTGTGCTGAATAAAAAAAATAATAATAATACATATTGGCAAATAATATGTTATAAGTAGCCAAAATAAGCACAAATACAGGCATGTCAACACATCTCAAGTGCCCCAAAATCACCTCAGACCCCAGAGGGTTAATGTTGATCCAAGAAAATGGATGAAAGAAAATTAATGATGGCTTTTGACTGAATTACTTTGTAGTTTTGACAAGAATTAATCTATATTTAATTTACACAGTGAACACTATGCATTGCAATTATACATTAGATTATACTGTTTCTGTATCTGGACACCTACAAACCTGAAAAACATAATCATTGTATAAATAGCGCAAATAAATAAATAGGATAAGCATACAAATTAAAACATTTCAAACAGGGCCCAGGGGTACAACCTGCATTGGGGCCCAACGAACCCCAGCTACGGCCCTGACTGTAGTTCCCCAATTTGTATGAATTCAAATGAATTACCTACCCCTAACCCTGCCCCTAAACCTTCCTGTCAATTTGTGCGACCTCACTCGTCTACAATTAGCTGATAAATCAACCCGTCACCCAATGGCTTACAGTTCAACTTCTTTTCTGACTAAACATATTTCTGTCATGACATCTCTCAGAAGGATTGGCATGGTAATGTACATGACAATGTTAATGTATTTGGTCTTGGCGGAATAGATCTGCTACGCTGATGCTGCTGCGGCAAAGCAAGTACCAAAACTTGCTACTGCCAATACATCCACAACATGCTATTGTAAGCATGTAAGAAACACTGCTGCTGCACATATAACATATATAATTAACACCATAGCATATATGAAACACCTCATAGCAGACCTATACAGGTGGAGCTGGGGAAGGTTGAAGGTGCTGCAACTGCTACATCTAGCACCAGTCATATATTTGAATGTTAAGCAGTGAGCTCATTGGCTACTGATACAGGAGAGAACCAATTGGCTGTGCCATGTGATTATGATGTCATGTTGTCATATTGAGTTCATGCATTGTAGCGTTTCATGCCAGAACTCTGTGTTATTGTCAAAGTTGTGATTTTAACTCTCATACTCTCAGACTCTTTTCGAACACAGATTTGAACACCCTCACTCCATTCCCAATGAAAAAAACATCCATCTAAACTCTTGAAAAATGCACGTGGAATATAAAACTGACATAACAGTGAGAAGACAAGTAAGCGAATTTGATTTACAGCGTAAAAATTCAACCAGGACCCCATTCCTGCTTCCAGTTTTCGCCCTCTGCGTCCTTTTCATCCGTCTTTGTTCACCAACTCGCTGCTTTTTCGCCCAAAATGAAATTGATTTGCATAATGAAAGGGGATCAAATTTACTGTACGGGGGAGGAGAGTGTCATAATAAAGGATGTTCTCAGAGGGAGGCTGATGGCGAGGAGCGTGACGAACTACGGCGGGAGAACAGAGGTGAACGCGGGAAACAATAAAATGTAATTACTCCCCTCGCCCCGTAATTCTGCTCGTCCAAATACCCAGCTTGCGGCGCATGTTATTTCATTTGGCGATGGTCACAAAGGCCCCTCTGAGGCGCCGATGAGTTTTACGACATGACAATTCTTTCAATCAGAACTGTTGGAGAAGCGACATAACAATATAGCTGACTTTGCGAAGCTGGCCGATTCTCTCTCTTTTTCTCTCTCGGAGGTATGACTAATTACTTTCTCATTATCATGCTAATATGGGGTCCTCAACATGGAATGCGTCTAATTATTCGGTTATTTGTTCTATCTCTGTTCCAGGGATGTTGAGATGTGTGTCATTGAGATGGAAATGACTTTCAGACATTGAGCGTCGAGTCAAAGCTCTGTAAGCGCCCTGCTTTGGTCGAGGCTTTTCAAAGGCTGAATATTATCTTGTACGCTTCGTCCCGGAGGACGGCGCTGGCGACGCTCTGTTCTTCACAGCGAAGGAATTTTAGGGCAGAAAGACAAATCAACGGCGGATAAAAGGACAATATCTAAACCTGGTTTGGTGGTAAAGGTGAAGCGCTTCAATGTGAAATAATACACGCAGCTACAAGTAAGACATTCGTAGGGTGATTTGCTCGGAGAGCGCTGACTGGAGACATTTAAAACATAATTAACACAAGCCAGAATGACATCATCCTGCAGGAAGTGACATCATTTATTGTAGGTTTCCCAAATGATAGTGAAAATATCATACAAACAACTGTAAATAAACAAATCGAAATAAGTAAGGTATTAAATAAGATTAAATATTTTACATTTAGTTTTAAGAGAATGTGAGCTTGAAAGCATCCTTGAGATACTATTATTTTTATTAATGTTTTTAATTTTAATTTTTATATTTTCCATTTTAATTTGACTTAGATTTTGTCATTCTGTTTTGAGTTTGTCATTTTTAGTACTTTTGCAATATTCTGATTCAATTTATATATATATATATATATATATATATAATATTTTATCATTATTGTTTTGTTATGATAATTATTCAATTATTTATTATTGACAATTTCGTCTTGTATTTATTAACTATTGAATTGTTGTATGTGTATTTTTAATTTGTGTTGTTTTATCTTAATTGAACTTTGGGGTTGTCACTAGAGAAATTTCATTGTGTTACACAATAACAATAAAGTACTTGACTTTTTTAAATGTCTATATCGTTTTTATGATGATTATTCTTTTTTTTATTATTATTTTGGTTTGAGTTTTAGTTATTTTAGTATAGCAAGTAAATTCAAATGTAGTTTCTTTAACAGCTAGCTAAATTTTAATTTTATTGTATTATTAATTTATTATTAATATAGTATATTTATTATGTATATATAAAAACACACACATGCAGAAAATATTTTAAAAATATTTACATGTATATATTTATATTATATATAAATATATTTAATATATACATATAACATATTTTTCTTAAATATACGCATGCATGTATAAATATGCACAGTACATAATAAATATACACAGTACACACACATATATTACATGATTTTGGATGTGATTAATCACGATTTTTTTATAGTTTATGTTATTTTATTTTTTATTATTATTTTACTTTAGTTAAATATTATTTTATTTCAAGTAATATAAATGTTTTTTATGATTTTTTTGATGATGAAGTTTACCAAACAGGGGTTAATGAGTTGATAATGATAATAAATACTAATAAAACACTTAATTATATAAAAATATTAAATAAAAATACAAATACATGTACTGGAAAAAAAAAAAAAATTTTGCCCTTTTTGAAAACTTGTTTTTTTCTTTTGTCACTTTCTTATTTTATTTTATTTTATTTTATTTTATTTTATTTTATTTTATTTTATTTTATTTTATTTTATTTTATTTTATGTTTTTGTTTTAGTTAACTATAACTATGGTTTGCAAATGTGTTGCTGAGGTGAAGTGAGGTTTACCAAATGGGCTTCATGAGCTCGTGATAAAATAAATCATTAAATAAACTTATTAAATAATAATAATAATAATAATAATAATAATAATAATAATAATAATCTTTACAAGTGTAGCTTTTTTTTCATCCTTTCTTATTTCATTTATGTTTTGAAATCTAATCCTGACCAGAGAACATTTCGCTCTATGCTTTTTTACTTTTATTTATATAGATATTTATTGATTGATTGATTTATATAGATAGTCTAGTTTAGATAGTTTTAAAGCAACTTTACAGTAAAAAAAAAAAAACAATATTAAATTCTGCTGTCAAGCAGAAAGCAACAGTGCCATTATTCAGCTCAATTCAGTTCAAGGTTAATACAGTTCAGTTCAATGACAGTGTCGATGTTGAAAAATAAATCAATTATAAAACAATTTGGATTCAGCTATAAGCAGCTCTGCAGAAGATTATTCAGCTCAAAAAGTTTGTTCTCATCTGACAGTGTCAGTGCAGTCAAACTGATAATAATAGTGAATATAAAGTGTCTTTCACATTTTTATAGAAATACTTGCTTCATTCCATTAGTTATAGCTGACCCACGTGTCTCTGCTCTGTCTGGCAGTGATTTCTGCTGCATCAGCTGATGATCACCTATAGGAACATAACTCAGTTTACGACACACTAACATAAACCAGCACAGCCCTGTGTGATTCCCGTCCAGTGTTTGGAGAGAATGCGTGCTTTAACTGCTCTCAGATAATGAAAGGGAGGCTGTGTCTGAGATGGCCCTGCTCTTCAATAATGCATGAGGGTCTCGTCTTCATGCTGTCACTCCTCTTGACAAATGCCAGGGGTGAAAGGGAAGTAAGTGTGAACAAAACACTTTGTCACGCATACAGGCTCTCTGAGCCCTTCTGCTTTACACGCACTGATATATATATATATATATATATATATACACACACACATACATACATTCCTAACGCCACATCTCTATAAGTCACTATATAGCATTTAGACAAAGTAGACGCCTAAAAAATTAGGCTTTGCGGGATTCTATCTATCTATCTATACACACACATACCATGGCATAAACAAGCAAAATAAATAAGGTAATTGCAACTTTTTAACTTTTCTTGCTATTCCAAGTTTTCATCTCACAATACTATTTTTTTTTTTCTCTGAATTCTATTCTAAATTCTAGAATTCATCTTGTGTTTTACAATGTTTTTTTGTTTGTTTTTGTCAGGGGAAAAAAAGTGATTTAAAGTTTATATCTTGCAATTCTACGTTTACATCTTTTAATGTTGTCATTTTTGTTGGAATTGCAAGAAAAAACAGTCAGGATTGAGACAAAAAGTCGCAATGACATTTTTTTTAATTCTTTGGTGCAAATAAGCTTTCATAGTCAACTAAAAATAAAAAGAAAACTTTTTTATGGTTAATTGCCATATGCATATCTGAAATTAAATATTGACTGAAAACTTAACTTAAAAAACTTAAAAAAAAAAAAAAAAGTTGAAAGGTTAAAATAGATTAAAATATTAACTGAAAAAAACATAAGTTTATCTTGAATTACAAAATTACAAAACTGAAAAAAAAAAAGAAAAAAAAAAAAAAATATATATATATATATATATATATATATATATAAATGGTGAAATAAATAAATATTTGAACAACAATAATAATAATAAAAATTACAAAACGATGCAACATGACTACAACTTAAACTACATTTAAAATGAAAACAAAACATATTAAAATAAAAGCTAATTAAAAATATGAATACATCCTATAATAGTACAGAAATAATATTCCAAGTCCACAGCATTCTTAAAATTAAATTTAGCATCTACTCTGACTAAAGTGTGTTGAGATTATTTCTGCATTGGCTTTTTTTATTTTTATTTTCTTGTTAAACGCCATATCTGAAATAAAATAAAAATGAATTTTGAATTACAAAATGACAAAAACTGAAAAAAGGCTAAATATAAGTGGACAAAAATAAATAAATACATAAATAGATAATTGAAAAATAATAATAATAAAAATGACAAAACCATGCAACAAAATGACAAAAACTTAAAATTAAAAATGACTACACTTAAAATTAAAATGGGATATATTAAAATAAAAGCTAAC
Source organism: Cirrhinus molitorella (assembly GCA_033026305.1). Lineage (NCBI taxonomy): Eukaryota > Metazoa > Chordata > Actinopteri > Cypriniformes > Cyprinidae > Cirrhinus > Cirrhinus molitorella. The sequence continues at coordinate 35,906,104 of CM065130.1, forward strand.
TCAAAATGTTACATAAATAATATTCCAATTCCAGTTACCCAGTTAATTAAATTAATTAAATTTACTACCTGCCTAAATGTACTACTCTGACTAAAGTAAAAGTGATCTCCACAGACATCTACAATGCCTTTTTTTTTTTTGCTTAAATGCCATATCTGAAATAAAATATTACATTGAAATAGTAACTTACAAAACGTTGCACTGAAAGGTTTACAGAAATGTTGCATTGAAAAATGTACTGAAAGAACATAAATTGTTTAAATTACAAAAACTGAAAAAATGGCTAAATATAAATGGATAAATAAATAAATAAATAAATAACTGAAAAAAATAAAATAATAAAAAATAACAAAACCATGCAACAACTTATACAAAACTTGTACAATAATTAAAATGAAAATGGAATATATTAAAATAAAAGCTAATTCAAAATGTTAATAAATACTATAATAATCACATAAATAATATTCCAATTCCACAGCGTACTTAAAATTAAATTTATTATGCACTCTGACTAAAGTTTGTTGAGATAACTTTTTTATCTACATTAGCTTTCTCTCTGATTCCAGCACAATGCCACACTCAGCCGTATCTCAACTGCATCCACCAAAGCAGAAAAGCCCATTACATACTGTTTATTTTAATTAAAAAAGACAAGTGTAGGCCATGTTTCCAGGTATTGGTCTTGCGTACGGTTTCAGACGTTGAGTGCAGATGAGCTGGATTACGGGGGATTGACTTTAATTTAAGAACACATGAGTTTTGCAGCATTATTCTGCTCCACTCACTCACATGTGGCTATTGTTCAAGAGTGACTGGAATTCCTGATGAAGATTAGCATTAGTCAATGATACCTGCACCACATAAACCTCAGACCTCTTCATTTAGACAGGCTTCATTTGAATTGCCAATGCATTTGGTTGGATAGACTATACATTCACACCAAGCTGTGAGCTCCCTCTTGAGAAAGCAAAACATGTTCATAATCTAAACACGCAGTGCATTTATGGCAAACATTACCATTCAGATCCATTCAAACTTCACATGTGCATGCTAATATCAGAGGTAAATAGGGGTATACATGGCCAGCGTAAGTAGTTAGGGGAATGAATGAATAACAAAAAATAAAATAAAGTTAAATAAAATTTAAATAAAATGTAAATAATATAATATAATATAATATTAAAAATGTTTTATTTAATAAAATAAAATAAATATTGGTAACAGAGCTGCAATAAACAAACAAAGAAACAAATAAATAGAAATACACTTATTACATTTAATTTGACTTCATGAGGATGTGAAACAACTGCAATTAAAATAAAAATAATAAAAAATATACCTACATTTATTTTTATTCAGCTAATTAATTAATAATGAATGCAACCTTTTTAACATTCATTTAAAGTTGGAGAATTAAAATAAGTACAACTAAAACCTTTTAAGTAAAGGTAAAATATAAAACTGACCTTAATGTTTTGTTTATTTAATAAAACAAACAAATAAATTAATAAATAAATAGAAATACAATTATTACATTTAATTTGACCTCATGAGGATGTAAAAAAATGTATTACAATAAAATAACAATAAAATCTACATTTATTCTGATTCAGCAAATTAATTAAGAATTCAACCTTTTTAATTTTCCTTTAAAGTTGGAGAACTAAAATAAGTAAAACTAAATTAAGTAAAAGTAAAAACTTACCTTAAATGTTTTTTTTTTTTTATAGAAATAAAATAAATAATTAAACAAATAAAATAAATATTAATAATAATGTTTTACTTATTGGTTTCAAATATTAATAACAGAGCTGCAAAACAATAAATAATAATATATAAATATTTATAAATGCATTAATTGCATTTAATTAATTATTTATTTATAAAATTTTATTATACATTATTGGCCTCATGAGGATGTCAAACAACTGCAATTGAAATAAAAAAATAATAAATAATAAAAATAAATAAAATCTATAGGCGTTTCAAAATCTAATTAAAATGACAAAACTAAATTCAAAACTAAAATGAATTAAAATAAGAAAATATAAAATCAAATTCAAAATATAAAAAAGATTAACAAAAACTATAATATCAATGATGCTAAAATAACACCTTAAGCAACAGTTCAAACTATGCAAATCTTAATCAATCAGTCATTTGCTAATTGTACCCATGCCGAATACTAAAAACACAGAGGTAATGCATCAGATGTAATACTACAAGCGCAGCTCTCTTAGTCCGTATCGATCCGTGTTTCTCGCTCTGATTTTTCACTGATGCACGACTGTGAACAAATGCACACGTGTCTCTGTTGGCGATGAAACATTTAGTTTGATGATTTTGCAGCGTTGGCACTTCCAGCCACAGATGTGCTTACATCCGTCCACCCACCGGGTTCGGTGCGCAGGGAATTCCATTAATTTGACAATAAATCTTGAGGGCGTTTCATTGTGGATGGGAACCTGAATTTCAGAGTGCTGCCTGGACACTTTCTGCTTCTGCCATCATCAAACTACGTCCATCACAGACTGACTTATGCTCTTCTCACAATCACGCTTTCAGTCTGTGAGACCAGCAGACTTTACATAAAAAATAGATGTCTGAATTGGTCATTGAGGTGAAGATTATTTCATTTCATCATGAGTCGGAAAAGAATATACATATACGATACGATACGATTTATGAATATTTTTTTTGTAATATATATATATATTTCATAAATAATCATTTTCATAAATAAGACAAATTTGAATCATATATAATTTTAATTATTATATAAATTATACTTTCAATTCCATTTTTGTAAAAAAAATGTACATGCAATTTCACTTCATTATATGTACATTTCAATAAATTATAATTATTATTATAATAATTAATTAAAGTGAAATAATGTATATATTAAATATGAACTCACACACAATTAATACATTTTTGATTCATTTATATTTATAATGAATGATTATTTAGTAAATTGTAAATAAGTAATAGTAATGTGTATTAATAAATATAAAAAATATTAATAATTAGTATGTACACAACTTTTTCATATATTTATTGAATTATCATCATATCAACAATCATTTCAGTTAAACATTTTTACATGCAACTTTACTGAATTGTATATACATGTTAATAAATTATGTAATTAAGGTGAAATAATTTATATATTAAATATGAAAACACACACACACACACACACACACATTTAATTTCATTTTTGATTAATTTATATACTTATAATTATATATATTAAATAAACTGTTCATAATATATGTATTAATAAATATCAAAAATAGTAATCGTTAATATGTATATAACCTTTTATATAGTTTTTAATTAATTAGAAATGATCATTTCAATTCCATTTTATTTTACTTTTTTACATGCAGTTTTACTTAATTATATATGCACATTTCAATAAATATAATTATAATAAATTATGTAATTAAAGTGAAATATTTACATATTAAATATGAACACACACACACACACACACACACACACATATTTAATTATTTATATATTTATAATTAATACTTAGTAAATAAATTAGTACATAAATAATAGTAATATGTATTAATAAATATGATTAATTAATAAAACTAATTATTACATACAAATATTACAAATTAAAAATAAAAAAGTTGCTGACTTCACTTACCCATCACTGACGCACTACTAAGTTTCTGGCCAATGGGCAGACGACGTATGACGCTCCCAGCAGGCTTTGCATGAATTCCCTGTAGTGACAAAGGCTCCGATGCAAAACAAAGCTGCGAGACTCCAATCTGTCAGTAAACATTTAGAAAGCAGATTATTCTGAGAGTGGGTCATTGTGGGTAAACTGGTTGAACAACAGGTGTGTGTACACAGCAGATCTGAACAGCTTGGGTGTGTATTTACAGGATATTTACATCACAATTAACACTGGATTCACACCTGTGTGCAATAAAATGCAGAAATATAAAAAAATATGCATAATTTGGATCTGCATTTAATGCAAATATAAATGCATTTCATCTCTGTTTTTTATCAATTATACATATCAGCGTTTGTAAGATGTTGTTTTGAAAGAAATTAATACTTATATCCAGAAAGGATGCATTAAAATGCTCAAAAGTGAAAGTAAAGACGTTCATAATGTTACAAAAGATTACTATTTCAAATAAATGCTGTTCTTTTGAACTTTTAATTCAATAAAGGATCCTAAAAATGATCCTTCATGATTTCTGAAGGATCATGTGACACTGAAGACTGGAGTAATGATGCTGAAAATTCAGGTTTGATCACAGAAATAAATTACATTTTAACATATATTCACATAGAAAGCAACTATTTAAAATTGCAAAAATATTTCACTATTTCACTGTGTTTCTGAGCAAATAAATGCAGCCAAAAAATATACACAAGAACTATAAGCATTCACAAATCCTTAGGCTTTTCAGCCTCTCTCCTCTAATCATGTCACACAGACTTTTTTGTCCACCCAATCAATTCCTAAATGGATAAAATCAAATCTACATGATTAAATGTCCCCGTTCAGCCAGAAATGTGTCACATTACTGAAGTCAAATGGATCGGGAACAGCATTTCATCTTTATTTTAACCCACTGCTGTTTTTCTGATGTGGCCCGTTCACACATTTTTATTTTTCTCCAGGAACAGGGAAGCGTGTGCGTGGCTCTTTTTGTTCTGTCTTCATAAAAGACGAGCTCCTCGCTTCTGATGCTGTGGGAAACAGATACGTTTAGATCCAGAGTCCCTCGCGGTGAACCCATTCCTTGCTGAATTCCAGGAACGAAGCGACTGAAAACTTGGAATTTGATGCGTCTTGCATTGGCAAACACGCTGAACTATGAAATAAGCCCAGCATGATGTAAATAACACACTTTACACACACGCAGCAGGGATGCAAATATATAGCAAATGCATTTCCATTACAGATTGTACTTACAGCAGACTGCCGCACTTCCTTCTCCGTTCCGTTCGGAGTCACATCATTATCCCACCATCTGACAGAATGTCACTCTGACTGAATCAGTTTGTAGTACCTGGAGAAAGACATCCATTAGAAATCCCATTCATCTCAGTGTTAGATTCTCAAATGGCATGTGAACACCACTAGAAATACACAATCAAAAATATTTGCACTTAAAAACAGTGTTATTTTAGTGTCATTGTGGTACTTAAATATTTTGAATTAGATTTGATTAATATCTTTAATTATATTTCATTTTTACATTTTTTATTTAATTTCAGTTAAAGTTTTTAAAATGTGTTTTTGTCATTTTTAGCAGTTTTTTTTTTTTTTACTAAAATCTGTCTATACAAGTTTTTATAGTTTTAATTTTAGTTAAAGTTTTGTTTTTGTCATTTTTAGTATTTTTTATTTTTATTTTTTACTCAAGTCTGTCTATACAAGTTTTTATAGTTTTAATTTTAGTTAAAGTTTTGTTTTTGTCATTTTTAGCATTTTTTTTTACTAAAATGTATATACAAGTTTTTATTAATTTTAATAATTTTTTAATTTTATTAAAGTTATTTTATTATACTGAATAAAAAAATTGCCAAATTGAAATAAAACAGTTTTATATAAATTAAAAAATATTTTTAAATATATACAAATAATATATTAATATATTTCTTGAACAATATAACACTATTTCAGTTTTTCTACTTCTACATTTTTTTTTTTGTTTATTCAGTGATTTACTTGCCATTTCTTTGTTTATTTGTAAAATTTACTAAAGTATTTATACAAATTTCTTTACATTCTTAATAGTTTCTAAAATGTATATTTTATTTTATTCTAGTTAACTTTATATCTAATTTAGATTTTTTTTTGTTTTAGTTAACTATAATATCAGTGTTTGTACTATTCAGCATGTGTAAATTTAGAAAATAACTTTAACTGATTAATTAAGTGTTATAGTATTATTAATAGTATATATTAATTTATTCTTGTACTTTCCGTTTTCCTTTTAAGTTTAGCCTAGTTGAGTTTTTAGTTATTTTATTGTGTCTTCTGTGACTTTTATGAAAACAAAGTCATATATATGTAGTTTTTAGTTGTAGATTATTTCGTTTTAGCTATTTTAATGCTTAATTTTAATCAAAAATTACAGTAACTCAAATATTTTTACTCTTTATATTTACTTAATATTTATTTTATTTCAAGTTATTTATTTATTGTTTGTTTATTTTATAATGAGCTAATCACCTGAACCAAAAAAAAAAAAAAAAAAAAAAAACAAGTCACGTGACATCTGCCGAAAAATGCCATTACTACTATTAGCTTGATTGCACAAGAACACCACACACAAGCCAAATTTAAAATAGCATACTACCATGCAACCCTCACTGTACTATTTCTGGCATATCTTTAGGGATATGCTCGAACAGTGAATACGTATTCGGAAAGGCATTATTCACTAAAAGGACATGGTTAGCCGCTTACTAGCGTTAGCTTGTTACATTACAGTATAATTTCACTAACCACATAAACAGAGTAGAGATGACTGATAGGACGATGGCAAATAATTTGCAGATCCTGACCTGAGCAACACTGACAAAAATCTTATTGTGTAAACTGTGTGGTAGCACACATTTTACTTTAATAGCGGCTTTCTGATACCTGCAATGTATATACAATATTTACCCAACAATAAAATTATGAGAGAAAGCACTGAAATATATATATATTTTTTACCTCCCATCTCCTATTTATTCGCTTTAGGGGTTCCGTAGTACACGTCATTTCCTTTTGACCTGCGACTAGTCTAAATGTGACCCTTGAACCACAAAACGGTACATTTGTAGTAATAGCCAACAATACATTGTATGAATCAAAATGCTCCATTTTTCATTTATGCCAAAAATCATTAGGATATTAGTAAAGATCATGTTCCATGAAGATATTTTGTAAATGTTCTACCGTAAAAAAACTTATTTTTTTATTAATAATATGCATTGCTACGAACTTCATTTGGACCATTCTAGAGGTGAATTTCTCAGTATTTTTTTTTTTTTTTTTTGCCCCCTCAGATTCCACATTTTCAAATAGCTGCATCTCGGCCAAATATTGTCCTATCCTAACAAATATACATGCATCAGTGGAAAGCTTATTTGTTCAGCTTTCATAGGGTGACCACACGTCCTCTTTTCCCCGAACATGCTCTCTTTTTAGACTTAAAAAATGCGTCCGACCGGGATTCCTAATCGCCCAAAATGTCCGGTAGCTATTCGGCTTTTGCTTTCAGTCGCCATTCATATTGTGTGCGTTTTTTGTATTAAAGCCTTGCAAGGGAGTGTTTTCTTAATCCCGCTCCTGCAAACATATATCAATACCATAGATTTATACATTAGATGTCGCATGCGTCAATACCGCCGCCATATTGGTACAGGGTTCCCAAGTCCAAAGTAGTCATTCAGCCTGTCCAGCCGATATGAAGATGCCGGACTTTTGCGTCGCGTATGGCTTTAGTAATGAGCAAAAAAACATAACAAAACAAAACAAAAAACAAGGATAAAGGCATAACATTTCATAGGTAAGATTTCGTTTTTGAATGATTTTGTATGTTACGAAATGTTGTGCTCAACACAGTAGCGTAGCCAGAGGGACTCTGGGTTTGCATCAGAAAAACTGGGTGTGCTACATTTATTGTCATATTAATGTGCATACAGTACTAACATACAGACTGACCAGAGATAAGGTTGTAGCCTAATTTTCCTGCGTGGCGCGCGTCCCTGCAACTCCTCCCTCACTGACAGAATTTCATGCGAACTGTTAACGCCTCGTCTTTTAATTTTCGTTTTATCCACAAAAATTACATACGATTTGCACAATAAACTAGAAAAAAATGAATAAGTTGTATGTTGCATTTATACTGCATGGCCAAAACAAGCTGTTTCACATAATTGCGTTTACACACAAATTAAGAAGTTTAAAAGTTCACATACGCTTGATGTTTATTTGTGTTATATTTGTGTTATTTGTATTGTATATGTATTTAACGAAAATAAAGTCAATTATTCTGTAAACATATGATTGCGTGTAATATACGTTGTGAGCCTATGTAGCCATGATCGAAATAAAAAGCTAAAGAAATAAGAAATACAGAAATAAGCAAAAGAAAAGAAAAGAAAATAGCCTTTACACTTACTGCATGTCAAGGAGGCGCCCGCGCAATCCCTTGCATTTTTTCTGCGGATATTTTTTGTATGATTTACGTACACTCAGGAAACCGAAAGTTTGAAAAATAGCTAAATAAACGAGATGCGCTTTCTGCCTCTGATTACATAGGCCTATTCGGAATGAAAAGGTACATTTCTCTATTAAAAACACGTTCATGTGCGGGGCACATGAACGTGTCTTTATATATATATATATATATATATATATATATATATATATATAGGCCTATTTGAAACCAAAATCCTCCAAAAAATTGCTGATAGGCATGTAAAAATTGCCTAAATTTGAAGAAAATGCATTTAACATAAAATCCTATGGTGGCAGAAGGGTGTTTGAGGATACAGAGTATTAATATAACATGAATTTATTTGACGCAGACCCCCTGCGATTACTGACAGGTATCCGAGGTTACCGTCTATCAATTAAAATGGCTTTGACTCCAAACGCACCAGACCGCTAAGACATAATTGACATTACAGCACAAAAATATGAAATGCATTTATTTGAAACAAAAATCCTGCGATTGCGTACGGGTATCTGAATTTGCTTTATTTGAACAGAAAACGTATTTATTTGAGGCAAACTACCCTCCGTTGCTAATTAGCATGTAAAAATTGCCTACATTTGAAGAAAATGCATTTGACATAAAATCCTATGGTGGCAGAAGGGTGTTTGAGGATACAGAATATTAAAATTAACACTTTTCTGTTTGTACATTAAAATAAACCTGTGAGGATTTTTTATTATTATTATTATTTTTTTGTATATTTTAATGCATCAACCCGTCATTTACCTTCAATTCTCAGAGCGCTACCCTGTACCAAGATGGCGGCTCTATTGACGCATTCGTTCCAATAGAGAACAATAGCCTACGCGACATCTAGTGTAGGCTATATATCTATGTATCAATACGCGGAGTATGCAAGGTTGCCAAATCCGCATTTTTCCCCACGGAATTGGGGATTTTAAACTGTTGCGACGTGTTGATGTTCTCCTGTGGGTTGAAAGTTTTGAATTTTGCATTTTGCTAATTTTGAATTCCATCTGACTGAAATGCTTGTATTGAAACACTTTGCATTCTACCTGTGATAAAACTGTGGTAGATATTAGTTTTGTGAAGGATGGCCACTGTGGTAGGAAGCTATTTAGCTGTGTTTATGATCAATCTGCATAACCGTGACTGTAAAATATCTAGTTTTGGTATGGAAATGACCAAAAACTAGATACAAAAACTACAACCCCAACCACCCACCCACCCAAAAAATTGACTAGTTTTGTGCTCCAGGTTCACAAATAGCCTAGTAAGATTAGTATGCCAGTACGCTTGTTCAAATGGAAACCCTCCACTGCGACGACAAAACCAGCATACGAGAATAACAAGGTAGTTTCAGACTTTTAAGAGCCTTCAGAAAAGAATATATCACTTGTAACACATTTACTGTAATATAATTAAATATTTAATCAGTTAAGCGCTGACTATCAGGTTGACTGTAGGCACTGAACTCGAAATGTTCCTTTAACATTCGTCCTGCATTAAACCCAAACATGTGACCGGAGTCCAAACGCTACCATATTACCGACAGCAAAACACAGACCGTTAATGGAGGCACACAAACTTCAGCCCTGACTCTGTGCCCTTATTAGTGTGCATGATGCCTGCGCTGTGGGTGTAAAGGGTGTAAATTGGCTGCTGTGTTCTTTCATCTAACTGCAAAGTGGATGTCGCCACAGTTAATTAGAGCTGGAAATGTCCGGAGTCCTGTCATGGCAGCGTGGAGCGATCGCTGAATGCTGACGAACGGTAACAGTGCTTGAGGAGAGTAAACTACTTCACCTTTTGAACTGACTAACAGTGCATCTATAGTTGCTAAAGGTTGATTGGAGAATTATATTAAAACAGTAGGTCACTAAAACGCTTTTAGCACTGGTGAAAAGGTTGTTGCTTTTAGAAAATAGCAACAACAACATCATGATAACAGCCAATACTGCTCAATAAATGGGATGTTTCAGTAAAAAAAAAAAAAAAAAGATTTTACCATCATGTTTTTTTTTTTAACCGCCAGGTAAGAAAAAAATTCATGCCTTAAAAAGTAAAAATTATGACTTTAAAAGTCATTTTGAGATACAAAGTCGAAATTATGACATACTTAAGTCATAATTACGAGATAAAATGTCGAAATTACGAAATTATGACTTATTACATCGAAATTATGACTTACTTAAGTCATAATTACGAGATAAAAAGTCAAAATTATAACTTAAAAAGTAGAAATTATGAGATAAAAAGTCAAAATTATGACTTAAAAAGTAAAAATTATGAGATAAGTCGAAATTATGACTTACTTAAGTCATAATTATGAGATAAGTCAAAATTACTTAAAAAGTAGAAATTATGAGATAAAAAGTCAAAATTATGACTTAAGTCATAATTACGAGATAAAAAGTAGAAATTATGAGATAAAAAGTCGAAATTATAACTTAAGTCATAATTACAAGAAAAGTCAAAATTATGACTTACTAAGTCGAAATTATGACTTTAAAAGTCGAAATTATGTCTGCGCCAATAGCCTTGTGGGCAGTGCGCCGACATACAGTGCCGTTGCGCTACGGGCGTCCCGAGTTCGAATCCCGGCTCGAGGACCTTTCCCGACCCTACCCCATTCTCTCTCTCCCACCTCACTTCCTGTCATCGATGATCTGTCCTATCCTAATAAAAGGCCAAAAATAAAAAATCTAAAAAAAAAATAAAAAAAAAAAGTCGAAATTATGATTTAAAAAGTAGAAATTATGAGATAAAATGTCTAAATTATGACTTAAGTCGCAGTGCGCTGAGTTGCACGCTAAGCGATTTCTATGGGAGGTTGCATTATTTTGTATTACTATTTTATTATTAGTTATTGTAAATAATTATTAATAGTCTGAATACTTTGATGTGTTTGTGCATATTCTAGGATATATTCTGCTTGTCTGGTATGTTTTATTAATAAAGTGTGTACTGAACCTGGTCCTCCAAACAGTTTTAAGCCAAATTACTTGTACTTCATGAGTAATAATGAAATCACAGCCTGAACCCACCAGAAAGCCAGAGGCTCTTACAGCAGGCCTGCCTAGAAGAAACTAATATATGGATAAAGCAGTGGTGTAGTGGAGGGTATACGCAGGTACAAACAAAAGCTAAATAAGTAAGTCATAATTTTTACTTTTTATCTCATACTTTTTAAGGCATGATTTTTTCTTACCTGGCAGAAATGGACTTCCTAGTACTGAAGGATCATGTGACACTGAAAACTGGCTCTTGGTTTAAATAATAAGATCTGTGACGTTTGACATGAGTTTGTAAGTTTCTTATTCATGTCCAACAGTGTGCTGAGTATCCATGTAGACAGATTCCTCTGCTCTTTTATCAAAGCGACGCAACGGTTGATAATTGTTCGCAAACAAATCCTGATGGAGTAAACAAACACTGATCAATTCTCTCATGAAGAACGAACGCAGAATCCTGGTTTCTACTCCAGATCATGTTGACTTTCTCGATCTGAAACACAGATAAGCGTGTTTGTTCCACAGACAATCATTCTGGCTCTGTTTTCACTGAATGATGTTCTGCTCTGTCGCCACATTACGTTAACATCAATATTTGTAGATAGATTCGATTTGAGTCTCAATGCGCAATCAATCATAGAAATCGTTCTGGTTGATTGTGTCGTGAGGATCAACACTGTGGGAGTGATGTTAATCATCTCAACTCCTACCTAGAGGATATATAAGGTTTGAACGGTGTTGATATTGTTAACTAAAACTAAAAATGATCAAAATCTTTTTGTTAATTGAAATAAAGATTTAATAATGACACATATAAATATTATATGGAAAAACTTAAACCTAAAAATAAATAATTAAATAAATGCATGATAAATAAATATACATGTATTTACTGAAATAAGGCCTAAATAAAATAAAAATATTAAATATAAAATATTTTATAAAAAAAATAAAAATTGAAATAAAATGAGTTTCAGTATTAAAATTGCTAACTTTAAAATAAAAAAGCTAAAAATATATCAAATTTAAATGCGTGGAGCACATTACAAAATTACTAAATCCTAATCAAAAGTGATAACTGAAAATATAAAGATAAAAGATTAAGAAAATTAACAACTACTATAAGTACTATAAAATAAATTCCTAAAATATAATAGTATAGAAATAAAACTGCATTTATATATAGTATATACATGTATAGAAATAAAACTGATCTAAAATACCACCAATAAAATAAAAAAAATGTCCATCAAATGGCAATTTCAGTATTGACAAAATTATATTGCTACAAATTATTTGCATTAAAATCCTTATTTTATAGTTAAAAATTATGTGAAAAAAAAAGAAAATGTTTTCCTTAATTAAAATAAAGCTGAAATATAAATATTAGACCAAAAAAAAAAAAAAAAAAAAAAAAAAAAAAAACGTACAACACTTAAACCTTGGCTGAAGTAAACAAATAAAATATGTAAGTCCTGCAATTACTAAAACTGAAAAATAAATAAATAAATAATAATAATTGGTTGAAAATTTCATTTAAAAAAAAAGTTAAACTAAAACTAATAGAACTGCCAAAAATGTTCTAAAATAAAAAGAAAAACTGATAAAAAGTTAATAATTAATACTAAAATATCACTGATCTAAACTATCAGCCACAGAATTTCAGTATTGACAAACTGAAATCACTACAAATGATTACATCAAATTAACGTGAATAATGCATTAATTCAGAGTACGATGCTTCGAATGTTTTCCAGAGTCTGTGTGCTGTAAATTAAAAACGAGGACAAAACAACTGATAAGCACACACGCTGACGTTGCCTCGGAGCCATACACACTCTTGTTCTTTTGCGCGTCTGTCATTGCATTAGTCAGCGGCTGCCTCTCCGTGACATTTGCTTGATGAGGATTTCATTATGGCTTTGGGGCTTCGGCATTCCTTTAACAGCGTAATGATCCCGCATGGACGACTGTCAATGAAGATCAGGGTCAAAGAACACGTAATTCCATTCTGTCATTTCCCTGTTACCTTTTAATAAAACATGAGCAGATTGGATGAATCATCTACGGTACGATTCCATCTTCGGCCTGCATTAGCCTTGCACTTTTCAATAATTGCAGGCTGTTTTGATGTCTTCCCTATCTGTGTTTGAACTATTTTGATTCAGGACGAACGTTGTGTTTTGAAACGTCTGTCTAGACTTGCTCTGGGAGGCCGCTGACGTGTGTAGGTTTATACACTGCCATAAGAGCTCATCCATCAAACGCAGCCGCGGCTGAAAGCAAAAACAAGCTCGAGTAAAATGAGAACATCTGCTGCTACATTGTGTGTTAAAACAACATGCCTGTATTCAACATCGCTGTCGGTTTATAGCGGCACTTCCTGAGAGAAGCTCAAAAAAACCTCATCCGGGTCACATTTCCCTGAAAAATCAGAAAGAAGCAAACAAAAATGATGAAACGTTCATAGTTTCTTCATCAGATTTGGAGAAATGTGCCATTCCATCACTTGCTCACCAATGGATCCTCTGCAGTGAATGGGTGCCGTCAGAATAAGAGTCCAAACAGCTGATAAAAACATCACAATAATGCACAAGTAATCCACAGTCCATCAGTTAACATCTTGAAAAGCCAAAGCAAATCCATTGAGGGGTTTTTCTTCAACTTCAAATGAGTCTTCTATTCATAATATTGTTTTTTCCAGTGGAAAAGCTATTTGAGATCTGCACAGATCAAGCACCGTTTACAAGCCAAAACAGCTCTAAACAAATATGTGGGTCGATTATGATGTGAGAGACACTTTCCACTGAAAGAAGCGTTATTGTGAATTCGTATATAAGCTGAAAGCAATGGTTTGAAGTTAAAAACACACAGCTTTTGGCTTCTCAAGACGTTAACTGATGAACTGGAGTGGTGTGGATTACTTGTGGATTATTGTGATGTTTTTATCAGCTGTTTGGACTCTCATTCTGACGGCACCCATTCACTACAGAAGATCCATTGGTGAGCAAGTGATGGAATGCTACATTTCTCCAAATCTGATGAAGAAACAAACTCATCTACATCTTGGATGGCCTGAGGATGAGTACATTTTCAGCAAGTTTTTGTTTTTACATTAATTTAAATGTACTTGATTTTGATTTAAAAAGTACATTTATTACAGGTTTTTTTTTATTTTTTATAAAGGCATTACAGTAATGAGAATCACCACAGAGGACAATGAGAAATACAAAACGAATAAGGACAAATGTGACCCTGGACTACAAAACCAGTCATAAAGGGGCAATTTTTCGAAATTGAGATTAAAAAAGCTTTCCGTTCATGTATGGTTTGTTATGATAGGACAATATTTGGCCGAGATACAACTATTTGAAAATCTGGAATCTGAGGGTGCAAAAAAAATTAATCTAAATATTGAGAAAAGCACCTTTAAAATTGTCCAAATGAAGTTCTTAGCAATGCATATTATTTATCAAGAATTAAGTTTTTAATACATTTGCGGTAGGAAATTTATGAAATATCTTCATGGAACATGATCTTTACTTAATATCCTAATGATTTTGGCATAAAAGAAAAATCAATAATTTTGACCCATACAATGTATTTTTGACTATTGATACACTTAAGTGACTTAAGACTTTTTTGGTTTTGTGGTCCAGGGTCACAAATAAGAATGCTTAGCAGAAATGAGAATGAGAATTTAGAACCAACATATGTTTAACTGTTAATAAATTAGGTAAAAATCTAGAATAAATATAGGTTTATTCTACAACAACAACAATTATCCCTGTCTTTTTTTTCTTTAGATTTCAGGCTAAAATGTGACATGGACATGTTTTCATGCAATTTATCATCGATTATGCACTCTTTTCTAGCCAAAAGAGTCATCTTGAGAAGCCAAAAGCTGCATGTTTGTAAAAAAAAAAAAAAAACATTGAGGTTTTTTTCTTTAACTTTAAATGAGTCCTCTTTTCATAATATTGCTTTTTCCAGTGGAAAAGCTATTTGAAATCTGCACAGATCAAGCACCGTTTACAAGCCAAAATGGCTCTAAACAAATATGTGGGTCGATTATGATGTGAGAAACATTTTCCACTGAAAGAAGCGTTATTGTGGATTCGTATATAAGCTGAAAGCAATGGTTTGAAGTTAAAAACACGCAGCTTTTGGCTTCTCAAGACGTTAACTGATGGACTGGAGTGGTGTGGATTAATTGTTGATTATTGTATTGTTTTTATCAGCTGTTTGGACTCTCATTCTGACGGCACCCATTCACTACAGAAGATCCATTGGTGGGCAAGTGATGGAATGCTACATTTCTCCAAATCTGATGAAGAAACAAACTCTACATCTTGGATGGCCTGAGGATGAGTACATTTTCAGCAAGTTTTCGTTTTTACATTAATTTAAATGTACTTTTGCTCCCAGAATTCTCATTATTGTAAAGCAAAAAGGAAATAGTTAAATTGTTATTCATACATCTCAGATATATGTCTTATATTAACATTTATTTATGCAAATTTTGATTAAAAAAAAATACATTTATTACAGTTTTTTTTTTTTTTTTTATAAAGGCATTACAGTAATGAGAATCACCACAGAGGACAATGAGAAATACAAAACGAATAAGGACAAATGTGACCCTGGACCACAAAACCAGTCACAAAGGGGCAATTTTTCAAAATTGAGATTAAAAAAGCTTGTATGGTTCATGAATGGTTTGTTATGATAGGACAATGGCCGAGATACAACTATTTGAAAATCTGGAATCTGAGGGTTCAAAAAAATCAAAATATTGAGAAAATGTAAAGTTTAAACCTTTAAAGTTGTCCAAATGAATTTCTTAGCAATGCATATTACTTATCAAAAATTAAGTTTTAATACATTTACGGTAGGAAATGTAAAAAAAAAATATCTTCATGGAACATGATCTTTTCTTAATATCGTAATGATTTTTGGCATAAAACCTAAATCTAAAAAATCTATAATTTTGACCCATACAATGTATTTTCGACTATTGCTACAAATATCCCTCAGCAACTTAAGACTGGTTTTGTGGTTCAGGGTCACAAATAAGGATGCTTAGCAGAAATGAGAATGAGAATTTGGAACCAACATATGTTTAACTGTTAATAAATTAGGTATAAATGTAGAATAAATATAGGTTTATTCTACGACAACAACAAAAATCACTGTCTTTTTTCTTTAGATTCTAGGCTAAAATGTGACATGGACATGTTTTCATGCAATTTATCGTCTAGTATGCACTCTTTTCTAGCCCAAAAAGTCACCAAAGAAAACTCTTGAAAAACCGTAAATATTTATTGATGATTTCAGTTGTATTTTTAGCCATACATCTGCATTTTGGGTGGACATTTAAGGGCGCTGGTTCAGGGAAAAACACAATCGCTGCACCCCGTGTCTCTAGTTCATCATCCTCAACCCAACACAGAATGATCAAAAAACCAATCAAATCACCCAAAGGAAAGCAATCTGGAAACGTTCGGCACGCGCACAAATCATCAATGAACGTACATTTTGGGATACCTAAAAAAGAACGGATAAAGAACCTGTCAGATGGCCTCTTTTGTTTCTTGTTGTGCATTGTGCCATGTTGTCTCGTCTTTCAAAACTCTCCTTGAAAACTGATTCAATGGCGAACGCAACATCCACAACGAGTGATCTGGATAATTAGTTGAAAAGCAACACAATACACAAAATGTATGACAAGATAAAACCAATGCTCACCAAACCTGTCAAACAATCACATTTTGCTCAAAATCGAAAGAAAGAAATAGTCAATCATACTTTGCAGAAAGCAAATGAAGCCTATTTATATGGGAACATTAATTAGATGACAATTGACCTATTGGTAAGCCCCGCCCCTGGAACACAGATGAGCCAATGGTAGTTGAGTATCAGCTGCACAGAGATGGAACTCGGACATCTGTAGGTTGCAGCGCCATAGCTCTCATCGTTTTAATGGTGTTTATGCTACAAAAATAATACAACGATGCACCTGATGTATCTGTAACACTGATTCCAGGTATCCTGAGAGGATTGGCAATGGAATTTGGAATTTATTTTATTATTTAACATTTAATTTCTGGTTGTCATACTCTCATTAAGTGGCCTTTTTCAGCTGCTCAAGCAGTTAATGTCTGTAAATATCGTTAATATCTCTGGCTAAAACTAGCTAACATTAAATGTACAATGTACAACACATAAACGAAGATCTACATTTCAGTACCTCTCCATATTAAACTGGTTAAATGTAAAATAATGAATCTTCTGCGGTACACTAACAGTGTTGATCCTGGATGTTGTCATCTGCGATCGTGACGACCATAACATGAGATTTCTCCCGATGGCATTGCGATCTGTAAACCCTCGATTTCAAATTAATCATGTTATTTTAAAATCATTTATATATCTCTCCATGGCATATTAAAGCCCTACTTGAATGCTCCTCGACGAGAGGTGGTCGTCCTGTGTTCAAAATTTATCAAAAAACATCTTTGGACAAGGTTTTCACTGACAGCTGTCATTGTAAGACAGTGGGAAACTCTGTTTGTTTGTCCGAGGCAGCAATAGTAACTAAGGGGGGCGGGGCTTACCGATAGCTCAATTAAGCACATTGTCCTCAAATTTTCAATACTGCAATAAAAACTGCAGTAATTCTACTACATTACAGTAAATAATGAGGCAAAATGCTAAATTGTCAAACGCAATTAAAACAGACTTCATCTTCTTCATGCAAAATTTAGTTTCTTATTTTATTCTCTTGATTTGTGGGTAAAGCGTGATTTGGACATGTTTTCATGAGGTTAAACCCGAACAGCCATTACTTTTCTCCAGCAGAATCGCTTTGTATTTTACAAAAGAGTTTCTAAAAAATAAATACAAATTTTCAAGACTGATTTACTGTCACTGATAGTTTGCAAACTCCTTTCAGCAATCCCACCCCAACTTGTTTTTTTTTTGTTTGTTTGTTGTTTTTTTACTCACACGATATTCAGTCCTTGTCTGTCATCCTGACAAATTCTTCAGAAAATTGTCCACTTTTGTATTTCAGTCCATTGCCAGGATGAATAAATAAATAAATAGAAAGCAATAAATACATAAATATCGTTAACTTTTTTTGTTTGTTCGTTTTTCTTTAAATAAATACATATGTACGTTTTTTTTTGTTTTTAAATGTTGGTACTTAAAAAGTCTTTTAATAGTATCCGTCTGGACCCCTCTGACTTCAAGTCATTTATCTCCACAGATGGGCAAAGAAATCATAAAAAAAGCAAAGAATGAGTGTTTTTTTTTTTTTTTTTTTGGTGGTGCATATGGCACGGCCCCGTTCCTCTTGCTCTCGCTGACAGGTGAGAAGATGTTGGAGGTTTGCCCAGCAACCTAGTGCTTTTTCTCCTTCAATACTTGTCCCGAACTTTTCTACAAGACGAGAAGTCACTTTACAAAGTGTAACGGGTGACATTAAAACTCTCCGGACGGACTGGGATCCAAAAAACGCCAATGCGGAGCTGCAGGGAGAAAAAAACGACTCTGGGAATGGGATGCTGGTCAGAGGACGGTGCTAGGATCCTTCTTCCTCAGGTTGGGCCGGGGCGTAGTATCCCGCCAGTTGCCTGAAACGCGGCCCCCAGTCGCTGAGGTACGAGAAGTCCTGCTCCGAGGTGGTGGACAACGTACGGATGGAGCTTAGCGAGAGAGCTGGCGAGCTGCTGCCCTCGAAAGCGTAAGTCTGGAAGGAGTCGTACGGTGGCACCGATAAATCCGCGTCCGCCTGCTCCACCTTCTTGCGTATGTAGCCTTTGAAAACCGAGAAGTCTGCCGGGCCACCGTCTCCGACCACTCTGTTCTGGATCCACTGCGGGACCGAGCGCAGGTCGGGGCCCGAGTCTGAGTTTTTGACCTCGGGGAAGTCGTAGAGGTTGCGCAGGGCGCTCATGTCGTACGCTTGGGTGTCCTGTTCGCCGCCGCCCTCGTCGTTGTATTTGATGACGTTGTCGCGCATGTCCTCCTCGTCTTCGGACATGCGCTGGCCCTTCCTGTGACGCTTGAGGGTCAGGATCAGAAGCACCAGGACTGAAGGGACAATGAGAGACAAATAAGACAGCTTTATTCAACAGGCTTGAGATTAGAATAGAACAGAATGATCTTTTGAAATTAAAAAGTTAATTGTGCTATGAAAGTCTAAAAAAGAGTTTATTGAAATGCTATTTAAACTGAAGTTATTCTTCTTCTTCTGAGACTACAATTTCTGACTGATACTCCTCCTAGAGCTTTAAAGGTCCACTGAAGTGCCTTGAAACACGCAGCGTTATTCTATGTGGTGACGTGATTTCAACTGAAACAGGAAAACAGGGCGAGTCATATCGAGCAGCCCCGCCCACTTTTTAAAACAGCCATTAGCGTTCGATTTATATCTGTTTGGGCCAGAGTCGTTGTGCTCGGTTGAGCCGCATTTGACAGCTTATGACAGCCACAGTCTAATAGATAACCTCATAGACTGAATATGAAACTCTTACTAACAAAGTAGTGATCATAATCATGCTGAGGCTGAGTAGTTTAATACATGCCGACTCGCGCATATGATCTGCTCTGTGCTATCGCTTCTCTGGACCGGGGTCAAAGTCTGGAGTGTACTGCTCCCTGCCGCAGTTCACGTGAAACAACGTGAAACCAGACCTCATTTGCCCAATGGAAGGCATATTTACACTGTCTGGATCGTTCCCTGTTGCCTACATTGCGCACTGACTGCCATTCTCCATAGAGAAAGTACTAACTCTGTGAACAAATGACGATCTCAGCCGCAGCTTCAGCATCTAATCATAGTGTAGGGCGTGTGACGATACGGATTCTAGAGAGCATTTGATTGGACAGAAGGTTTGATGAGAATCTTGAAGTGCAGCGTGATGTCATCAAAACCATTGATTAATATTGCCGAAAGTGACGATACTGTAAGTTTTGAATGCTCATATCTTGTGAATGTGAATTTTGTTGTTGTTTTGGAGCACACTGGTTTATAGATCACCTTAAGGCTAACATATTCATACCAAAAGCTAAAAAAAACTTTAATTTTGATTTCATGGGGACTTACTCTACAAACTTCAAACTCAGCTAAGATCGCCAGACTGTTCCGACTCGAGTTGCTATATTTTTCTAACTGATCGGACTAACGGTTTTCCTAAAATTACAAATAAAACTGGGAAAAATCCCTTAGACTTACATTGACGGAATCTATCTACCATCACTAGCCAAGCCTAGCAACTAGAATCATGCTAGTAGCTTGCTAATCACGCTAGAAAAATGCATGTAACTTGTTAATCATGCTAACAACATGATAGCAACATACTAATAATGCTAAAATCAGGCTAGTAACTTGCTAATCATCTTAGAAACAAGCTAGTAACTTGCTACTCAAGCTAGAATCATGCTAGCAACATACTAGTAACATGCTCATTACGCTAGAATCATATTAGTAACTTGTTAATCATGCTAGAAACATACATGCTAGTAACTTGCTAATCATGCTAGTAACATGTTAAACATGCTAGCAACATACAAGTAATTTGCTTATCATGCTAAAAACATGTTAATAACTTGCTAATTATATTAACAACATGCTAGTAACATGCTAATCATTAAATCTATCATTAAGTATTTGAAACTACTTTAAACGTCAAACTATTTCAGACTGGAAAACCGTCAAACTGAAAACTTTTAAATCTATTAAAACTTGTAAAACTTGTTACACTTTCTAAACTTTTTAAACTTCTTAACTTTTTTTTTTTTTTAACTTTTAACTTTTCAAACTTGACCTTCAAAACACTGTGAACTAGTGAAGTAATGAGGAGGAACTAGGAGAGATTATTTTTCAAAACCAGTACAACAACTGTCAATATGAGTAAAATGTAGTAAAAAAAATAATAAATAAAAATAATAATAATAATAATAAAAGAATAAATAAACAAAAATACATGAAAAACAATAAAAACAATAAATTAACAAATAACTAACTAACTAAATTGCCATCTTATATTGTATGCAGTTCTCAGGTAATTAAAAATACATTAATACATTTATTTAGTAAGGATGCATTAAATTGATCAAAAGTGAAGGTAAAGACATTTAAAATTTTACATAAGATTCTTTTTTTTTAAACAATTGCTTTTTGTTCATCTGTAAATCCTGACAAATAAAATGTATGATGGTTTCCACACAAATATTCAGCAGCACAACTTTGATAATAAAGCAGCAGCAAATCAGCATATTAGAAAGACTTCTGAAAAATCATGTGACACTGAAGACTAGAGAAATGATGCTGAAAATTAAGGTTTGATCACAGAAACAAATGACTTCTTAACATATAATCATATAGCAAACAGCTATTTTAAATTGCAATAATATTTCACAATATTTACTGATATTAATATTTAATATTTAAATAACCAAAACAGAAAGAACATTGTGAAAAAAATCATTTTAAAACACTATACCATGGCAATGCAAATCTTGACCACAGCAGTAAGGAAAGTAAACTAAATTAACCTTTTAATCTCAAGGAAAAAAATACATAAAGGGGAGCTTTGTTAACATATGCCTCAACATCATTTTTCATGAGAAATTATGACATATTAATGCAGTTTACTTAAAATATGCTAAGCCTATGAAGGTGTCAAGCATCACAGTTTCCAAGAAAATTACTTATTAGAAAACTAAATTGTCTCAAACAGGGAAAGGAAAATCCATTAACCTCAAATTGACTCTATAGTAAACAACTGAGCCGCTTCTTGTACAGCAGAAGTCGACTTTCCTCAGCGGATCACACCACAACATGAAGAGGATATTAACAAACACAACCTGGCACCGCTATGCAGCGAGGGAACTTATTACAAACCACATCTTAATTTTAATGAGAGACTTGTCCTTTCTGTAGCATTTCAACTACTGCATCATCAGACCAATGCTTGACAAAATAATCTCACAGCAATTTATGTCACAAATGACCCTTTGTTAAACTCTGAACTGAATGATGTCATTTTTGTGCATAATATCCAGTCAGTGATTAAATAAATGCACTGGATGTTATGCTTTCTGTGAAAAAAACAAAACAAAAAACATTAGAAACCACATAAACTTCTCAGATAATTATACACAGCAACAGCAAAGCCAGGATTGGTCAGCAGCATTTTAAGGCGGAGCTTAGTGCACTCAACCGATTGCATTATTCATGCGCATTAGAGGCCAGTTATTAAATGATATATCTGCCATCCTAATGTCTTCATTCACTAACAATATGTGATTGAGAGGAGAAGCGCAGAAAGGATTACAAATAAATGAGACGTTCACAAAGCTTCGCCGCGAGGTGCGGCGCAGATATGAATGAGGAATTAAACGTGAACTGAAAAGGCAAACAATTGAGATGGATCGTTTAATAAATTAATGAGTCAGAAACAAAAGCCGCATCCCTCTCAATAAATCAATGAAGCCTTAATCTCAGCTGAATTATGTTAATTATCCTCTGCGTTTGTGATTGTATAGCATCTTTCTTGCAATTTCATCTGTTAGTGTTGTTTAAATAAACACAATACCGGCGGCAAAATTCACTGCTGCATTTACCAACTCTTTTCGGGCGTAAAAAGCCCACCAATTTGGGAAACGTTGATATTCGGTTAGTGAAATAACATCTGACCTAATTCCATCCATGCATCTGTTTCTAAGCCCCTAAAAGTGAAGACAAAAGCAGCGATTTAGCAGTGCACTAGAAGCTTTTGAGAATGAATGTTTAAAAGTTAGTTGCATGCACAAACCCAACAGCCAAAATATTAAACGTCATGCATCCACACCCTTTGCCCTATGGAAATGATTTATACCTCAAATCACGCTGTTACTTTTCTAAGCGATCAGATTTATGATTTTCTGGCCCAACAGACCAGAAGCAAAATCTAGAGATCAGAATATCACGAGAACACTCTTCACATTTTCTTTAAAAAGATTTCATTTCACAAACTTTGATACTTGTTCTTTATCAATTTATGTTAATTACTAAATGTTTAAGCTGTAGTTTTAATGCAGTGTCATGTTCACAACATCATTGTGTTTTATGGTGATGTGGAGTGAAGAACGCACCCTGTTCAATTCTGTTGTCTGCTTTCTGCTGGACAATACATAGACATTTAATTAAATCTGCTGTCATGGTTGGGCTCTCCATCACACAGCTCACAAAATACAAACAATAAACAAGCATATTCATAGCTGAAGTATTAAAGACTATACTACTATGCTAAACAGCAACTTAAATAGCTTTTAGTTTACATTACAGATCCGTTGGGAGTGCTGGATTACATGTAATCTGGATTATGTAATCAGATTACAAAAAATAATTAATTGTAATTAGATTATATTACATCTTAAAATATTCACAATCAGACTACAGTTACATTTTTATTGACTATATGATTACATTTTATTCACACAATAGCAATATGCAAATATAGCTGCAAGCAGGCATTTAAGTACATATGAAAAAAATATATTATGTCGCAAGGTTTTTTTTTTTTTTTTTTGTTTGTCTTTTTTTTTTTTTTTTTTTTTGCAAATACAGTCAATTCACCATAGAAATAATGTTTTGCAACATTTATGACTCTTATAGCGCCAGCTGTGGTCCGATCTCCTTTAAACTTTGCATGCTTGTTCAGAATCATATGTCGCATGTGCTCACCAGTTTTTGTGAAGTTATGAAGTATCCTTTAGGCTTTATAGTATTTTGGGTAAATTCAGGCAGGTCCCTTATCTAAGCAACCCTGTTATAGCTTCCCAAAGGGTAAATATATATATATATATTTTTGATAATTATTGACCAAAAGAGTGCAGAGAAGTTCATGAAGATTAGTTTGTGCAAATAGTTTTTTTTTTTTTTTTTTTTGGTACATCTTCTAAATCATATAACAAACAGTTTGATTGACAGCAGCGGTTCTAGAGACAAAATTGTCCGGAATGAGGAGCTCTTTCATGCGTTTGTGTAAAAAAAAAAAAAAGTGCATCATTTATGCCCTTGAAAAATGCACAAAGTTTTATTGTGATCGGCTGCCGTTAACCTCATCTGACAAGTGCTCAAACTTTGTCAGCCATGTTTCTGAAGATACGCAAATGTCTTTGTAGACACTTGTGGCACTTGGGACCAAGACTGTGCACAACAATTTTATTGTTGATGGGACAAATGATTGCGCATTTATAGCAATTTTTATGCTTTTTGTCCCTCTTATGGCATCACCAAGTGGCTAAGCTCCGCAATTTTGTCCTGCAACCTCAGATTAAGGTCTTACATAAGTGTTCTGAGTTTGACAGAAATATCTCATTCAATTCAGGAGTTATAGGCATTTTACTAAAACTTTGTTTCCGATCGGGCGAAAAACCTAGGGCTAGTTCAAGGTGGCCAATTTCTTTCAAATTCCTCTCAGACCTGAGAGAGTTAAACAGTCCCACCGAGTTTCATTCTGATCAGCCACCACTAACCTTGTCTGTCATGTGATCAAACTTTGGAGATACGCAAAAATGTCTTGAGTTTGGCTGAAATATCTCATTTCATTCAGGATTTATAGGCATTTTACTAATTTTTTTTTTTTTTTTTTGGGGTAATTATTAATATTCACTCTCCAGAGAATCTTTCTGCATTGCTTTGTTTCCAATCGGGTGAAAAAACTAGGACTAGTTTGCAAGTAGGTTTTGCAAAAAAACACAAAATACAAAAAAAAATCAAAAATACCCAAAAAATGTGCCAGGCGCAAGATCGATTCAGATGACTTTTGATGAGCCAAGGATTCCAACAACATGAGACACTGCAATTGGCGGTTTAGGAGTTATGAGTGATTTCTTTCTTTTGATCGCTTTAGCGCCCCCGTCAAGCCAATTGGGCGAGCCTTGGTGACGTTGTCAGCGATTTGAGTACTACCATTCCTCCAAGTTTCAAGCGTCTTTGACTTACGGTATGGTCTACATGATCAGTTTTATGCGGAGATCGCTGATCCATGACCCTTCTAACAATTACAATAGGGTTTAGGCGCTATGCACTTGAACTCCTAATTATTCATAATTTATGGATTCTCCCTAATTCTTCTTTTTCCATTTCTAAAATAACCCACTTGGCTACCAACAATGTATGGAATATTTTCTCTTTGTATTTTATAGCAATATGGTACAAGATTACTATATTCAAAGTGATAAAGTAATTAGAAATTAGTCAGATTATATTACCTAAAATGTGTAATGTAATGGATTATATTACTAATACAATATTATTGGGAATCAGTAACAGATTACATTTAGTTGGCTACTAAATGCACAATACTGTATGTACTTAATGTACATACAAAAATCAAGATCCACAAACTCAATATGTAATGTCTGCGGTGCAAAGTTTACATTCACTAAGTGATCATCTGAATATTTCATTAAGCATGTTTTCTCTGGAGGCACATGTCTGATCAAAGGCTATCCATTTTACATAATTATTAATGTAGTAAGAGTGCCATTGTCTTGGCTGCCGCTCTAATCTTGAGAGGGAAACGTCTGGGGTCAGGCAAGGATTTCTTTCATCTTTCCGTTTGAGGACGAATGACTGGGATGAAAGCTCTCAGACAACCGTTTATGCAATAGTAGAAAACTGCAACAAAGTACCTAAAAGTGCTCAAAAATCTTGCATTTGAAGAAAGATTGCCTCAGATTTAGACAGATTTCAATGCAGTCTTTAATTTTTTTTGTACATTTTCTTTTTTGAGTTTAAAAAGTTATTGCTCTAATTAATCCGAGGCATTTTGGAAATATATATTTAAAAATTAAAATTGTAGAATTACTCTCACTTTTTTTTTTTATTAGGATGAAAATGACTTTTCTTTCACCTTCTCTTCTGTTGTATAATGTATAAAAGCTTCAGATTTTGGCAGTAAACATTTTATTTTATGCACTTTAACTACTACTTGAAACACATCAGCCTGATATATATATATATATATATATATATATATATATATATATATATATCAGTGGCTCAAGTTTGATTAATAACTCTCCCAAATGTGAAAATACTACAGAAAATGCTTTTTTTTTTTAAATGCAATAAAATATATGAATTACAAATTATATTATCAGAATAATAACAATAAAAATGTTCAACTTAAAAATGGCTCTTATTTGCATAGAAATACTAGTTCACATAATTTTTCTCCAAAATCTTAATTTTATCTCCTGGCTTATATAAGATTTTGAATCTCATTTTCAGTGTTCGCAGACTTCAAAATCCCATTGCAGACGGCCTCAAAGCTAGCAGACAAATTGAAGGCACAAAAGTCACATTTTGATATCAGACTTTGTTCAGGGTTTGATCAAATCCCCATCCTTAAACAAGAGCAATATTAACAGCGATGTCTTCCTTACCAACCAACCGCAGATTTTGATCGGATATGCTTGACCTGACACGTGTCAATTTCCATGCATCTGTCGGACCGCAGCCAATCACAGTCTATTACCTTCCAAGGTACAGCATACGAGTTACATAAGCAAAAAAAAAGTGTATTTGAGGACAAAACTATATATTTAGAGCACAGCCTGCACTGGGAAGCTTGTTTTACGGATTGCTTTTGTGGTACACGGGAACACATAACAGTGTATTAAAGTATGAAAGCACATTATGAAGGCTCAAGCTGTGAAGTTGAAGCTAATTTTGCTCGCCTTGGACCATCCGTCTAACGCCGAGCTTTACGAGCGGCTCCAACCATATGAAAACTGACAAAGCGGCGTACAAACAAGGCAGAAAATGAACAACACACTCTGGCCCTTTCCGGAAATGACAAATAAATCAGATACGGCAATTTCCAATTCACCAGACGTAACCCACACCTGGAGTTTCATAACTTGGCTTTCACCGGCGAGAAGTATTTATGATTACTTACTACTGTTTGTGTCTTTTAGCCAGCACTCTCTGTCAGCGTTTATCTACCCTAAACATGTTCGGAGGAGAAAAGATGGCAGGCATATTAATCTACGTAACGGACTCAGGATAGGCCGTTTTGCAATTGTTTATTCACCGACAGATAGAAAGACGAGCGGCGCGACTCCTCAAAGACGCTCTCTGGCTCTTTGATTCAGTATTTTTCCATAAGCCTGGGGGAGATAAGTCTTTGACCACGCTCTCCCTTCATGTTTTTCTCCGATTCTGGCATGATCAAGGACTCTAAATGGCCGCGAGCCAGGTAAAGTGAATTGAGTTACACAGACTGCATTTGCAGTGCATGATGCATACTAAATGTGCTAATTCCTGTGAAAACGGCATGAGATGCATGCATGCAGACTAGACTTTAGACACATTAGGGGATTGCATGCATCGATTACATAGACCGGTTTAGAATGAACAAGACACTAGGGATGTGCGACTGACTAAAAATGATATCTTGACATTTCTTTGGATTTTTTCAGTAATGATAATTTAACTATATTTTGTGCTGGTACCTTGACTGGTTTAGACCTGGACAAATAAATTGAACACTAAAACTGCCAGTAGGTTGCGAGAAGTCCCTGTCTTAAGGAATGAGTCATTCATTCAAATGGTTCATTCAAATTGGCTAATTCATTTAAAAATTAAACAAGTGACTGTCTTTATTAATGAATCATTAAATCAAATGATTTGTATAAAATGGCTAATTCATTTAGAAACAAAGCAAGTGACTGTTTTTATGAATGGATCATTGAATCACTGACTGAAATGCTTCATTCAAAACAGCTGATTCATTTAGAAACAAAGCGAGTGACTGTCATAATTAATGGAACATTGAATCACTTACTCAAATGTTTTGTTCAAAATGGCTGAGTCATTTAGAAATGAAGCAACCGACTGTTTTATTAATGGTTCATTGAATCACTGATTCAAATGATTAATTCAAAATGGCTAAATGAATCATTAAATGGCTGAATGAACCATTAAATCACTGACTCAAATGATTTGCATAAAATGGGTGATTCATTTAGAAACAAAGCAAGTGACTATGTTTATAAATGGATCACTGAATCACTGACTGAAATGCTTCATTCAAAACAGCTGATTCATTTAGAAACAAAGCGAGTGACTTGGGTCACTGAATCATTTACTCAAATGTTTTGTTCAAAATGGCTGGTTCATTTAGAAATGAAGCAACCAACTGTTTTATTAATGGATCATTGAATCACTGATTCAAATGAATAATTCAAAATGGCTGAATGAACCATTAAATCACTGACTCAAATGATTTGCATAAAATGGGTGATTCATTTAGAAACAAAGCAAGTGACTATGTTTATAAATGGATCACTGAATCACTAACTTAAATGATTCATTCAAAATGGCTGATTCATTTAGAAACAAAGCAAAATACTGTCTTTATGAATGAATCATTAAATCACTGACTCAAATGATTTGTATAAAATGGCTGATTCATTAAGAAACAAAGCAAAAGACTGTCTTTATGAATGAATTGTTAAATCACTGACTCAAATGATTTGTATAAAATGGTGTGTAAAGTGAATGTCTATGAATTAATCATTAAATCACTGACTTAAATGATATGTATAAAATGGCTTATTCATTTAGAAATTAAGCGAGTGACTGTTGTTATGAATAGATCATTAAATCACTAACTAAAATTATTCATTTAACACAGCTGATTCATTTAGAAACAAAGCAAATGACTGTCATAATTAATGGATCATTGAATGACTAATTCAAATGATTTGTTCAAAATGGCTGATTCATTTAGAAATGAAGCAACTGACTGTTTTATTAATGGATCATTGAATCACTGATTCAAATGATTCATTTAAAATGGCTAAATAAATCATTGAATGGCTGAATGAACCAGTAAATCAGTGACTCAAATGACTGTCTTTATGAACGAATAACTACTTCACTCACTAAAATGATTCATTAAAAACAGCTGATTCATTTAGAAACAAAGCGAGTAACTGTCTTTATGAATGGATCGTTGAATCACTTACTCAAATGATTTGTTCAAAATGGCTGATTCATTTAGAAATTAACCAAATTACACTTTTTATGAATGTATAATTGAATCACTGATCCAAATGATTCATTCAAAATGGCTAAATGAATCATTAAATCACTCAAATGATTTGTATAAAATGGCTGATTTATTTAGAAATGAAGCAAGTGACTGTTTTTATGAATGGATCATTGAATCACTGACTCAAATGATTCATCCAAACGGCTGATTCATTTAGAAACAAAGCAAGTGACTGGTTTTATGAATCATTAAATCACTGACTCAAATGATTTATTCAAAATGGCTGATTTATTTAGAAATGAAGTGAGTGACTGTTTTTATGAAGAGATCACTGAATCACTAAAATGATTCATTTAAAACAGCTGATTTATTTAGAAACATACATATTTTCTCCTCCACATCTGGATTGAGCTGCGAATCGGGCCCCCCGTCGCGGCCCTCGCTCTCGCGGTCGCGCTGAAGGTGTGGCGTGCAGAAGCGCATTATGTACCTGCCCTTGTGAAACATGTTGCGACTCCTTGCCGTGCAGATGTTCGGTTAAGCGGACCTGACAAGACGGCTAATTTACCCTTGGGCGGCGGGTGGCCAGGACTCCCATCATGGCAGATGGGCCGTAATTGGGACGGATGTGTGCAGATGCCTTGCTGCGCCCAAATGGATTTATCACGTCACCCTCGGAATGAACTGATGGAGGGGTTGTTTGTTTGAAGCTAATTAGGCAGAAATTTGTTTTCATTCCCTCCTTATCATGCCACAAATTGATCTAATAGGAACGGTGCGGCGTTCGAGAAAGGCGTCGATCAGGAGGGACACCCGCTTCCTCCAAACGCCATGAGATCTGTCCGATCTGTGTACTCAACGAAAAGGAGACATACTGCTGAAACTTTTGATTACAGCTTGACTAGACTATTCAACAATATTAAGGAATAAGGTATTACAGACTGTTATATGGAATAATTGACCAATCAGAAGCCAGGACTGGAACTAGAATAAAACAGCTTGGAATAGAACATACTACAACAATCCTACTATGAATTATTTTTCAATAACAAATTTTAATTACATTTAGGTGTAAAACAGACAAAAAATAAAATAAAACATTAATTACAAAAATAATTTATATATATATATATATATATATATATATACACAGGTTTAAGGTACTTAGTTTTTCCATCTTTTTTTATCTTTTATTATTTTTTAAATGCTATTTATTTTACAAAACTATTGCTAAAAATTACAACACTAGTCTCAAAAAACACCATAAAATTATGCACCACAAAAATCTTATAAAGTCATATGATCACTTTAAAATACATTAAAACATTTTTATATTCTCATATTTAATTTTAGTTTAAATTTAAGTAATTTTATGTGCCATTTGCATTACTTTTAACATTTCTACCTAGCTTTAACTAAATATAATTTAATTTTAATGTATTGTTTTAATTTTCAGGTTTTTTCCATTTGCCAATGCAAAATGTATTTATTTATTTATTTAACAATAACAACAGTGGTCTCACATTTTAATTACATTTTGATTCTTTTGATATTTTACATTTGATTTTTTTTTCAGATGTAATTTTATTTTAACTTTCAGTAATTTTGTTATGTG
Organism: Cirrhinus molitorella; assembly: GCA_033026305.1. Classification (NCBI taxonomy): domain Eukaryota; kingdom Metazoa; phylum Chordata; class Actinopteri; order Cypriniformes; family Cyprinidae; genus Cirrhinus; species Cirrhinus molitorella. The sequence continues at coordinate 35,937,026 of CM065130.1, forward strand.
CTTTTGTCATTTTCATATATTATATCATAAAATATTCCAAAATAAAATAAAAAAAGCAATATAAAAAAGCTTTTGCTTTTGTCTGAATATTCAGTATTGAATATTGAATATTCAGAAGCACAGCACAGCATAATAGAATATTAATTATTAAGAATGGTATTTCCAAAAGGACCTACACTTTTGATTCCATTTAGATTAAAATAGAATTAAATATGGTTAAAATAACAAATATAACCAAAAATATTCTGAGCCAGAACTAGGACTAGTATGGAACAGAAGCAAACAGTACAGAGCATCATACAATACAGACCCTCTAACTAGGCTTGAATAGTTTCAAGATAGAACACAGATGTTCCATCTGACTATTATGAATTGTATTTGTCCATATGGGATTTGAAGGTGGCTACAAGTGTTCTCAGTGCTCATCAATGACTATTCAGTGCTGCCAAACATCTTAAACATCTATGATTTAAAACAACCAGGCTTTCAGCTTCACTGTGCTGCTTGAGTTTTAATTGATGTTCATTTTAGAAGAGGATCAAATCCTTTGGGACAACCATTAAATTGAATTATTTATTAGAGATCAATTTTGAGGTGCTTCACTTAAATATTTCCACTACAAATTAAAACTAATGACTAAATCATGAGACATTTTATGAAAATGCTAGTGGTGTTTGTCCATGCAAAAACGTACTACTTGAGTGTTGTGAGTGGATGCAGGGGAATTGCTATGCGGTTGCTAGGCAGTTTTACTGCATTTAAAGTACTGTGTAAAAATTGCCTATGCGCGTTTCCAAATGTTGATTGCTTTTAGATTAAAATAGACCAAAATAGGCAAAAATAAAATAAATTAAATAGATACATTTAAAAAAAATGGTAAAATTAAATAAAATAAAACAATTATGCAATAACAGGCTACTATTTGAATACAGACCAATCAGAAGCCAGGACTGGAAATAGTAAAGACCAGAACAGAACAGCATAGAATAGAAAAATAATTGTTATGAATTATGTTTCCAAAATAAATTTTTTGAATCCAATTAGATTCAAAGAGGATAAAATAAAATAGGCTATAATAATAATAATAATAATAATAATAATAATAATAATAATAATAATAAACAAATAAAATAACTAAATAAATAAATGTAGAAAATATAAAACTGTACTGAAGTCTATGTTACTTGAATATTAACCAATCAGAAGCCAGAACTGGAAATTGTATAGAACAGAACAGAATATTAATAATTAGATTAAAATTGAAATATAAGAAATATAATATAGAAATATAATACATAAAATAAAAAAACAAAATAACAAACTAAAATGCAATTAAAAAGAAACTATTAAACAGATACATAAAACAGAAAAAAAATCAAATGCTAAATAAAGAAATATATAAATAATGACTAAATCATGAAAAGTAACAGCACACTTTTCCTCGACAAGCTCTGAAATAGGCTAAAATAAAATAGATATATAATTAAAAAATTAAAATAAATAAAATTTTATTAAATTGAATTAATATGATATGACAGGCCTTGAATAAATAAATAAATAAATAAATGTAGAAAATAAAAGACTGTACTGCAGTCTGTTACTTGAATATTGACCAATTAGTATATAACAGAACAGAAAATGAATAATTTGATTACAATAGACTAAAATAGGCTAAAATAAAATACAAAATAACAGACTAAAATGCAATTAAAAAGAAAATATTAAAACAGATACATAAAACAGAAAAAATACAAACATTAAATAAATATATATATATATATATATATATATATATATATATATATATATATATATATATATATATATATATATATATATATATATATATAGCATTAAACAGAAAGAAAATACAAATATTTTATATATATATATTAGTCTCTGTTATAATCTGGTGTCTAGAAAAGGCTTTTTTGCTGTATTGATTAAATATCTTAAGCCTGATTAAGACCCAGAAAAGTAATAGCACACTTTTCCTCGACAAGCTCTGATACTTCAGGTTAATAGTTTTACCAAAAGTATGAGCAATAGTAATAGCGATGCTTGACTTAACAAACACGGCTAATTAAACACAAATGAGGTACGTCTGGTGACCCGCACATGACCTATAAATGAATCACCGCAGGAAAGACGAGCAGAAACGTGCTCAGCTGACTGAGAACAATTCGTGTTGCATACTTCCCCGAGAAAGCAAGAGAGAGAGAGAGAGAGAGAGAGAGAGAGAGGGATGGGGAAAGCACTAAGTGGAGAAGAGAGAAATAAAGACAGATATACTGAGGCCAGGAGAAAGTCATAAAACTTTCAGGGATGACAAGAGAAGCGCAGTCCAACGCTCCGGTACATGGGAACGGGTGGATGTCTGGAAAGGCTGCTCTATTTAAAGCGGCGGCGCTCCGCCGGGACAGCGGTGCTGATGCTGCTCTTTTTGCGAGCGAGGGCTACATCCGTTTTGAGCATCCCTTAACTCACCCGTCCTCCACCGGAGAGGCTGCATGTCATTCAGCGAGCCCTATATCGTGCGTGTGTTCGCTCCTGCGTGAACAAAAGCTTTGCTTCTCCGCCTGACGCTGAATGAAATATTGATCAGCTTTTATGTCATTCTAGTTTTGTTTTTCGCCTCCTGCCGCATTTGAACCCGGGTTTTAAAGAAAGATGACAGGCCATTAAAAGAGTTAGAGCGCTCGTGGAGGTAAACACAAATGTTCAGAGCTTGGTTCTATATCTGCTGCTTTCTGTGCATATGACTGATGAAAGCCTTCATTACCGTATCGCTTTATGAATGCGGATATTAATGCACAATCTCAAGGTGAAAAAGGTGGAGGTAAAGGTGAGATGATGAAGATGATCGACCCTTCCATTCATTCACACAAACATCACTGACCCACATATACACACAATCATTGACATACTGTACTTACTGGACAGAAATGCTGAAGGAATCTTCTATTATTTAGCACTTAATATCTAGCATACCACAAATATTAAATGCACAAATGAGTGGGAAACACATTGGAAATCAATGGAAAGCTATGAGATAAATAAATAAATGTTTTAGAGGTATCTACTCGTTTTTCCTCCATAGTTTTAGAATGATTTGGAGAAGTGTACATTTTTTATAATAATAATCGTAATTAATATTTTATTACTTTATTTATTCTAAAGACACACATTAAATTATTTTTAAACTAAATATGATGTATAACTAATACTAATACTAACACTAATGATATAAAATCAACAAAACAATAATAATTTGTAAACACTGAATATATACATATATATATACAGGTCCTTCTCAAAAAATTAGCATATTGTGATAAAGTTCATTATTTTCTGTAATGTACTGATAAACATTAGACTTTCATATATTTTAGATTCATTACACACAACTGAAGTAGTTCAAGCCTTTTTTTTTGTTTTAATATTGATGATTTTGGCATACAGCTCATGAAAACCCAAAATTCCTATCTCAAAAAATTAGCATATCATGAAAAGGTTCTCTAAACGAGCTATTAACCTAATCATCTGAATCAACTAATTAACTCTAAACACCTGCAAAAGATTCCTGAGGCTTTCAAAAACTCCCAGCCTGGTTCATTACTCAAAACCGCAATCATGGGTAAGACTGCCGACCTGACTGCTGTCCAGAAGGCCATCATTGACACCCTCAAGCAAGAGGGTAAGACACAGAAAGAAATTTCTGAACGAATAGGCTGTTCCCAGAGTGCTGCATCAAGGCACCTCAGTGGGAAGTCTGTGGGAAGGAAAAAGTGTGGCAGAAAACGCTGCACAACGAGAGGGGGACCTGCGGAAGCAGTGGACTGAGTCTGGAGTAGAAACATCCAGAGCCACCGTGTACAGGCGTGTGCAGGAAATGGGCTACAGGTGCCGCATTCCCCAGGTCAAGCCACTTTTGAACCAGAAACGGCGGCAGAAGCGCCTGACCTGGGCTACAGAGAAGCAGCACTGGACTGCTGCTCAGTGGTCCAAAGTACTTTTTTCGGATGAAAACAAATTTTGCATGTCATTCGGAAATCAAGGTGCCAGAGTCTGGAGGAAGACTGGGGAGAGGGAAATGCCAAAATGCCTGAAGTCCAGTATCAAGTACCCACAGTCAGTGATGGTCTGGGGTGCCATGTCAGCTGCTGGTGTTGGTCCACTGTGTTTTATCAAGGGCAGGGTCAATGCAGCTAGCTATCAGGAGATTTTGGAGCACTTCATGCTTCCATCTGCTGAAAAGCTTTATGGAGATGAAGATTTTATTTTTCAGCACGACCTGGCACCTGCTCACAGTGCCAAAACCACTGGTAAATGGTTTACTGACCATGGTATTACTGTGCTCAATTGGCCTGCCAACTCTCCTGACCTGAACCCCATAGAGAATCTGTGGGATATTGTGAAGAGAAAGTTGAGAGACGCAAGACCCAACACTCTGGATGAGCTTAAGGCCGCTATCGAAGCATCCTGGGCCTCCATAACACCTCAGCAGTGCCACAGGCTGATTGCCTCCATGCCACGCCGCATTGAAGCAGTCATTTCTGCAAAAGGATTCCCGACCAAGTATTGAGTGCATAACTGAACATAATTATTTGAAGGTTGACTTTTTTTGTATTAAAAACACTTTTCTTTTATTGGTCGGATGAAATATGCTAATTTTTTGAGATAGGAATTTTGGGTTTTCATGAGCTGTATGCCAAAATCATCAATATTAAAACAATAAAAGGCTTGAACTACTTCAGTTGTGTGTAATGAATCTAAAATATAAGAAAGTCTAATGTTTATCAGTACATTACAGAAAATAATGAACTTTATCACAATATGCTAATTTTTTGAGAAGGACCTGTATATATATATAAACAAAATATGACATATAACTTCAAAAATGTAAACCAACAATGTATATTTCACAAGAATGTATACATAAATTCATATATATATATATATATTTATATATATATATATATATATATATATTTGCTACATTATGCATGTTATTCTTTATGATTTTTTTCCCAAAAAATTTGAAAAAAAAAATTGTACATTAATAATGATGTACAATCAATAAAACAATAATTTGTAAATTGTATGTTTATAATATATATATATATATATATATAGATAATAAATATATAAATCTTTGTAAAAATATATATATATATATATATTTTTTTTTTTTGTGGAGAAATTAATATTATTTTCAAATAATTAAGCATCAATTGAGGTGAGAAACAAATGAGATCCATGAGAAACAAATTTAGAAAAGTGTGTCTAAACCTTCGACTAGTATTGTGAGGTTATGCATAAGGCAGATGATTTTATTCAAAGCAAAAAAACTATAAATTCAATCTATACATTTCATCAGTTTTTTTGCTCCCTGGGATTCAAACCCATGACCTCTTCAACGTTCAAGCAGTCAAACTACATGATGTTGGTACTCAATACGCTGTCAGATCTGTCACACTGCTTCAAAAACTAGAACCACAACACAATATTACAGGCATACAGCATGTGAAAGCTGCAATAGAGTCGCGTATCAACCCCGTCTGTCAAAGTCTTTCATTGCACAACCAGCGGAAAAAGCGAACATGATTACTTCCAAGTGAGGATGTGATGTAACACACTGTTTGCATTCAACAAACTCACAGGAATGACACCAGCAATGCTTAACCAGAAGTCCATCCACCTAGAAATGCAGTGCAAACTCAAATGGACAATTTATGCAATACTGAAATACAAGTATTTCACATGCATTTCATATTTGTAGTTACGAAGCGAGGAATGCATTAAATTGCATTCTCACAAATGCTGATGTTAAGCTGGAAATAATGTTTCTGTAAGACTGATAAGTGAAAGGCTTTACCTATGAGGATGAGGATGCAGACCAGCAGCGCGATGAGAGCCCCAGGGCTGAGCGCAGCTGACATGACGTAGGCCGTGGCGTTGCAGGACTGAATGGCTCCGTCCGTGTCACAGCCGCACACGTGGATGGTGAGCGTCCCCGTGCTGCTGAGGGCCGGAGGGCCGCTGTCCACCACCAGAATGGGCAGCAGGTACACATTTTGCTCTTGACGATTGAATCCAGAACGCTGCGTCCTTATGCCGGCTGTGTTGTCTACAAAGAGGAAAGAGCAAACAAAAGGTTACCGTTGGCACATTTCACTCACTATACTACAGTCATGGCAAAAATATTGGCAGCCTTGCAATTTTGTCAGAAAATGGAACACTTCTCTCAAAAAAATTGTCCCGATTGCACAGGTTTTGGTATTCACATGCTTATTGTTTTTGTTTGCACTGGAACAACACAAAAACATCAATCTTGAAAAAATTGCACACAGAACTCAAAAATGGATTGGACAAAATAATTGGCACCTTGTCAAAATTGTAAGCAGCATGTGATGCTCCTGTAATTTGTATTTAGACACCTGTGGCAAGTAACAGGTGTGGGCGACACTTGCAACCAGTTAAAATGGAGAAAAGTTGACTTAGGCTGTGTTCAAAACATCTGCAAAATGTTAATTATTTTAGCAAAATAAGAGGGGTTATTTTTTTTATTTTTATCTGACCTGTATAAGATATTTCAAATAAAAGATGTTCACATAGTCCACAAGAAAATGCAATAGTTGAATTTTTAAAAATGACCCTGTTCAAAAGTTTACATACACTTGATTCTTAATACTGTGGCGATACTTGAATGATCCACAGCTGTGTTTTTTTGTTTAGTGATAGTTGTTCATGAGTTTTCTGTTTGTCCTAAACAGTTAAACTGCCTGCTGTTCTTCAGAAAAATCCTTCAGGTCCCACAAATTCTTTGGTTTTTCAACATTTTTGTGTATTTGAACCCTTTCCAACAATGACTGTATATTTTGGGATCCATCTTTTCACCTTGAGGACAACTGAGGGACTCATATGCAACTATTACAGAAGGTTCAAACACTCACTGATCCTCCAGAAGGAAAAAACATGCATTAAGAGCCGGGGGTGAGTTTTGGCCTAAATGTACCTTATTTTGTCTTCTTGGAAACATGTAAGTATCTTCTGCAGCCTCTGAAGGGCAGTACTAAATGAAAAAAAAAAAAAAAAAAAGATGGCAAAATGAACAAAATGTACACATTTTCATTCTGTTCAAAAGTTTTCACCCCCGGCTCTTAATGCATGGGTTCATCTCCAGAGATCTTAATCTTCATGTGTCCACTGTGTGCAATATCATCAAGAGGTTTACAGCCCATGGCACTGTAGCTAACCTTCCTGGACGTGGACGGAAGAGCAAAATTAATGAAAAATAACGACAAAGGATTGTTTGAATGTTGGATTAAGTACTTCCAAACAAATTCAAGCTGATCTGCAGACACAGGGAACAACGGTATCAGCTCACACGATCCGTTATCATCTGAATGAAAAAGGACGCTTTGGTAAGACACCACTGCTGACACAAAGGCATAAAAAAGCAAAAACTTATGTGACAAAACCACAATCCTTCTGGGAGAACCTACTGTGGACAGAGTAGACAAAAGTATTGGTAAAGGACATTATGGCACTGTTTACAGAAAAACAAATGAGGCCTTCAAAGAAAAGAACACAGTCCCTACAGTCAAACATGGTGGAGGTTCAAAGATGTCATGGGGTTGCTTTGCTGCTTCTGGCACCGGATGCCTTGACTATGTGAATGGTATCATGAAATCTGATGATTACCAAAGAATTTTGGGATGCAACATAGTGGCCAGTGTCAGAAAGGTGTGCCTCCACTAGAGGTCATAGGTCTTCCAGCAGGACAATGACCCGACACACACTTCAAAAACACTCAGAAATGGTTACAAACAAAGCGCTGGAAAGTTCTGAAGTTCTGGCCAGCAATGAGTCCAGATCTAAATCCCATAGAACACCTGTGGAGAGATCTCAATACAGCAGTTGGGAGAAGGCATCCTTCAAATCTGAATGACCTGGTGCAGTTTGCAAAAGAAGAGTGGACCAAAATTCCAGTAGAGAGGTGTAAGAAACTCATTCATGGTTACAGGAAGCGATTGATTTCAGTTCTTTTTTCCAAAGCGGGTGCTACCAATTATTAAGCCAATAATTTAGCCAATAAGGGTGCCAATAATTTTGTCCAGTGCTTTTTTGGGGTTCTTTGTGGAATTGTATCAGATTTGACTTTTCTTTTCTGTTTTTTTGTATTGTTCCAATGCAAACAAAAATAATAAATAAACATGTGAGTACCAAAACATTTGCAACTGCAACAATTTTCTGAGAGAAGCGTTGTACTGTCTGACGGAATTGCAAGGGTGGCGATATTTTTGTCCATGACAGTATTTATAAACATGCATAATTACATATTTATATGTATATGTCTTCCATGTGAAATATCTTATTCAGGCCAGTACTAAATAAAAAATAACTCTTATTTTGGTAAAATAATTAACATTTAGCAGATTCTGCAAGGTGTATGTAAACTTTTGACTTCAACTGTGATTTATAAAGTTTATTTATTTAGCAAATTTTAAATATTGGTTTTATTTATAAAAAAATATATAATAATATATGACGAGCTCAGATGCAAAAGCCTCTAAATCCATCTGACATCTTTCTTTAAAAAATGCATTTTTACCAGGCTCTGATGTATAGGTTTCTGTGTAAGTACTAGTACTTCTGATTGGGCTGAGGGTGGGATTTTAGCGAGTTTGAAGTAAAAGTATGTTGAGTGCATTCATTCAGTATCATTATCTCCTTTTTGACCAAGATGGCTTTTATAATAATATAATAATTAATATATATTTTTAAGACCATAAAGAGACAAATAAAAATCTGTATTTTTAACTTTTTTTACTGTTTTTTTTTTTTTTTTTGTAAAATAGCTGTACATACATCCACACACACACAAAACACACAATCACTTCACTAATAGAAGAAACTGAACCCACTGCAAACTGAAAAACACAGCAGGTCTAAAGTTCCCCAAAACTGAAGCGGCAGATGTATGAATGTGACGAACACAGACAAACAGCAAAATGCTGTGAAAAACTACAGCAACAGCTCAACTAATGGACTTGCATACAGGCGCACGAGCCATCCATCACGCAGGACTGATAAATACAGCTCGCGTCGCCACATCCGCTACAGAGACCAGGAGTTTTTGCTGAGTAAAAGCACCATGACATTGTGACTCGACTGGACCAGTAAATCTTCTCTCAGAGGCACTCTGCTTCTCATAAATACAGCACACACCATCAACGAAGGCAACAAATCCATTTCTGAAGTCTAAAAACATCAGGAACGGAGACATTACCATAACCAAACTACAGCACAGTGTTTCCCTGCTATGAGCCTGAGTAAATACTGAGATGTGTTTTAAAATGCAACACTGACACAGTCATCGATCGGGTTATGTCCAATCCATCAACCAATCATTTATTAAAGAGCGCAGAGCTGTGACCTTTCAATATTCATCTAGTTGGGCCACATCTTTCTGGCAAACACCTAAATGACAAAAAGAGGATGCCGAAGGAAAGCATTGATTGAGTTCAGCACCTCATATCAGCGTTCAGATTAGCTTCATAATTGATTTCGAGTCATCAAAAGCTGTGAATCAGATTTAGTGCTTACGTTTATTAGGGTTCTTGCACTTTTGGCCGATGAATTACTGTGACCTTTCCAGTCGTTGGATAAGGATTTTTAAGAATGATTCAAATGCAGAGTGATTCGCTTATGAATCATTCAGAACTGACTGAAGAATTGACTCGGGATGATTCACAAATCAGACATCACTACAAGTACTTTTTACGGTTTCCGTCTTAATGTCGTAATATAATATACAATAAGAATTATATATTCATGCAATATAATATAATATAATATAATATAATATTTTCAAAAACACTGAAGGAGCAGATAACCAAATAAGCATGAATGCCATTACATTATTACTAATAAAATTTATATCCATTGAAAGTAATATTTTAGTATTTTGTAAACTAATATTAACTAGTTATATAAAATTTTATATGTATTATATTAAACATATTTTTTTCTTATTTTACATTTTTAGTTTAAATAAAAATTTTAGTACCTATAGTATTGTATGTCAAGTATTTAATTTTATGTCAAGTAACAACCTTTTTAAAAGAGTTTTAGGTTTATATATAATTTATCAAATATATAAAAATATATTATAAATTGTGTTTATATATATATATATATATATATATATATATATATAACATTATTTTTAATTTATATATATATATATATATATATATATATGTATATAACATTATTTTTAATTTATATATATATATATATATATATATATATATATATATATATATATATGCAAATACTAGCATATACAAATTTTATATAAATAAAATTATATTACTTATTGTATATTTTATTTATAATAATATTTGTGTGTATATAATAACATACTAATGCAATTATTTATTTAATTGTTAATATGCAATTCATAATTATTTGCATACTGCATTGCACTGCATATTATTATTTTTTTAAAAATCATTTTATTAAAATATTATTTTAAAATTATATATTAACTAGTTATTATTAATTATTTATACATGATATAATATAATATAATATAATATAATATAATTAAAAACAAAAGTAGACATTTAAAAAAAAAAAAACACAGAAAACCACGCTCTTCAAACAAAACATGACAAACATTTTTAATATTATAAAATACTAATATTAAAAATATATATATATTATAATAATAGATCATGTGTTGAAAATGAAGACAGTCAGTATTGTTTGTTTGTTAGTGGTTAGTGGATGAAACTGATAATTCATGTGACTGGTATGACCATCAAACATCCTCTAAAAATCCTCAAAAAGCATCTGATTTATACACACTGAGACTTCAGCAAGAAAAGATCCCACGGCATTTGAGACACTTGATCTGCTGAATCACATTTACACATTTAGACGAGTCCAAACACTTGTTTTCGGGCATCTGCATTTGCCAGATGGAAACATATTGTAATGTTTCTGTATCACAGCATCATCAGACTGAGGCCAAAACAGCCTAACTCCTTTGAATACAAAATATGGAAAGAGAACAATGAAACCAAAGCAGAACACAACTCAACACTGATGCCAACAACATTCCAAACAAACCGAGTAACAATGAACAATGCCCTCGGCCTGCGCTATACATTCAGCTGTGACTAAAAAACACGCCAACATGTGACCAGGGAGCAAACGGACACGGAAAATGTTTGCGAAAAGACGAATCAAAACAGCCCCAGACGAGCTGTCCAAAACCAACAGCTAAAAGATGTTTTGTTTGGAGTCGTCAATCAAATTCCCAACGTGCCAAAGCGCTCTCCGTCTCTGTCCCTCTCTGGAAGGACTCTTTTTGAAGCACAAAGTAAGAGATGAATTTAACATTACAGCGAGAGGACAGCTGAATCAATAGCACAGATATTTAAAAAGTCTGACGTCCCGAAAAAGCCGCGTTCGTCCTCGTGTTTCGGATCACAGAGGGAAAAGGTAACGCGGTGCTGCGGCGCTCAACTGAGAAAAATGACAGATTCAATCTGACAGGTTGACAAATGTGTCCATGAAAACAGAGGTATGGGGGATACGGGGATGTGGGAGGATACAAAGTGTGCTCTTTTGAGTGCGCTTGAGAGGGGAATAGCAGGGGAAACCGGCGTAGGAGGCGTTTTAGGAGAGTTTCTGGGTGAATCTCACAACAACTGTCAAGAACACGTCCAGGTCATTTTTCATCCCAAAGTCAAATGAGAAACACAGGAAATTATATTCAGCAAATAGAAAATGAAACCTGTTTTGGGATCATCAAAGGTGAAGTATGTGAGACTAGTGGCAACAAACAACAGCAAAAATCGTAATGAATGCTTTCAAGCAATTTTCAAACATTCCTCTCAACTACGTTTCCACTAGAAGAGCAGAAATTACACACTTCACCTTTATTTTTATTTTATTCTTTTTGAAATTAAGCACATTTCCCCCAACTTATCATTAATGTATTGGAAAAGAATATCATTGTCACTATCATATTGTTGAAAAAAATTATGTGACCCTGGACCACAAAACCTTACGGGTTAAAAAAAAAAAAAAATTATATATATATATATATATATATATATATTTTTTTTAATTGAGATTTATACATTATCTGAAAGCTGAGATATAACTATTTGAAAATCTGCAACCTGAAGATGCAAAAAAAAAATAAATAAATAAATAATAAATAAATAAATATATAATTAAATTTTTTTTTAAAGTTGTCCAAATGTTGTTAGCAATGCATATCACTAATCAAAAAATAAGTTTTTATATATTTATTGTAGGAAATTTCCAAAATATCTTCATGGAACATGATCTTTACTTAATTTTGACCCATAAAATGCATTTTTGGCTATTTCTACAAATATAAATGTGCTACTTAAGACTGGTTTTGTGGTCCAGGGTCACACATAATAAATAATGTAAAATGTATTTTATTTTCAATTAAGTACCTTTGATATACTATTAACATTTTTTATTTTATTATTTGTTTTTATTTTTATATTTAACTTTTTTTTTTTATTCGATCAGCTTTAGTTAAGTACACCAAGTTAAACTAAATGAAAATGAGGAATGAGAAATAGAGAAATAATGCAAAATAATAAGGCCCACTGTTATAATATTACAACATCATTTTTAGCTTGACTAAAGAAAACCCTGCTTATGTTTTCTTCTAAGATGGCATTTTTCTTCCTCTCCTGGTTTTCTCTATCCCCCGGTCTTGTCGGTCATAGTATGGTTAAATAAATAAAAAAATAATAATAATAAAAAAATAAAAAAAAGAAGGGCTGTGAATGATGATAGCATAGCTACACATACACACTGTTATGTGTTATCTGTGTTACTGACAGGCCGGGAAAAAAATAAAAAATAAAAAAAAAAAAAATAAGATGGCATTTTTCGCATTTAATAGGTTTTATTGTTCAGCCTTGCAATGCAATTGGATGCTAGATTTTAAAAATAGGTCTATTCACATGGACATGTGAACAAGTAAACCTCCGCACTTCCCTTGAAACACATCATTTTGCTTTTCTGGACTGGATAAATCAACATTCAAGTACGTAAAATGCCTAAAATATTTTTTTCTGTAATTTCTATAAAATGTGTAAATTCTGTGGAATGGGTTAATTATTTAAAATGTTTATATTTGACTGGTATTGATTTGCTTCAAGATAAATTAGAATAGAATAGAATTTTTTTTTCTATTTCAAAATGCCATCAGCCAGGAAAGACCATCTCATCATATGTGTATGATATCACTGGTGTCATCCGAAATGGAAACAGTGACTTTAATATGGATTCTGATGCAAGTGATTAAAGTTTTCATTTAGTTTATCAGGTTCTGTAAATATAATTGAAACATATATTTATATAATCATACAAAAAATAAATAATGAAATAAAAAAAATGCATCATTATTGTGATTATTATTGTAAATATTCATATAGGCTACTGATATGAGATTTCAGAACATACACCTTGCAAATGATGTCCTTTACATTTGTTCAGATAGTAAGTAAAAACACTGAAATTCTGTTACCCAAGAGGTCTTTGAGGGTTAAATTTGACTAGGTCTACTGTTTGTGCTTGCTCTTCTCTTCCAATTATAAGTTTAACATCTTTAAGCCATTATTAATTTTTTTTTGTCTGTTTTCTTTAGATTTTGAGGTAAAATATGACCTGTACAATTCTTCATGAGATTCATTCACTGCACAGTTTGTGTTTCCAGTGTTTTAGTTATCATTTCTACCAGCTCTAGTTGATCCAGTGTGTGTGCGTGTCAGAGAGCGTGTGTGTGTGCTCAAGCGTGCATGTATGTGTTTGCGTGTGTGTTTGTGTGGCCCTCGGCTGTCCTCACGTGCTCAGCTGACATTTGCCTGGCTCTCCACAGCTGACATTTCCATCCTGTCAGATCAGTCTGGATTTGCCCATGCGTCACATCAACTTACACACATCTCTAAAGAGCCCGGCAATAACACATTCTCGCTCGGCCTGACGGGACACAACAAATATAAGACTGACAAAGCAAAATAGAAATGAAAAATACACACTGAAGGAAAAAACGCCTGATTATTTGCAGATGGACTCACATCAATAATGCCAGCACACAAATACCTGGATGGCATATACAGTGGCATGCGTTTACAAAACGTTTTAAGTCTCAAATACTAAAAAATGCTGTTTTCTTGAAACTACATAAAAACCATTGTCAGACCCACAAAATTACCCCAAATGTTGGGCCAACTAGTCAAACACAGTTGTCTGAACAAAGAATTTTATGTTGTTGAAATGTTAAGGCATTGTGAGTTCCCAGCATGCATTGCAGCATGATTAAGTTATGCAGTTACTGTTATAGGAGTATTGTTTTGCTGATTTCTGACTTAATTTAAACTTTTTGTTGAGTATGTTTCACCACTTACATCTATTTGCTGGATATCGGAGTCTATTGCAATCTATTGATATCGACAGTAATTGCTGTTTTAGTTGCTGTGACAAAAACATTTCTATCAGCAAAATAAGACAATCAGCATTGCATGAACAAACAAAATTGCGTTGGCCAAACAAAGTATCTTTACTGAGAAAAAATAATTATATATATATAGTTGAGAGAGCTCAGAAAGTCTTACTGCATCAAGTTGCCTTATTTTTTTTTCTGTGTGTGTAAATGTGAATAATTTTAACAAAGTAAGAGAGATCTTACAAAATTCATGTTATTTTTTTATGTAGTACTGTCCTGAACAAGATATTTTACATAAAAGATGTTTACATATAGTCCACAAGACAAAAAAATAGCTAAAACTATTAAAATAACCCCCTTCAAAAGTTTGTTTTGTTCTTAATACTGCATATGGTTACCTGTATGATGACTTTTTTGTTGTTTTTGTTGTTTTGTTTTGTGATGGTTGGTCATTAGTCTCTTGTTCAGTTTTCCAGCATCTTTTGCATCCAGCAGTGAGATCCATCTTTTCACACTGAGGACAGCTGAGGGACTCAAACACAACTTTTATCATCTATTCAAACTTTCACTGATTCTCCAGAAGAAATCACGATGCATTAAGAGCCAGGGGGTGAAAACTTTTGTCATCTGGGAAACATGCAAGTACATTCTGTTGCTTTCAAAGGGCAGTACTAAATGGAAAATTCAACAAAATAAGAAAAATTTGGACATCTTCATCCTGTTCAAAAGTTTTCACCCTCCGGCTCTTAATTCATTGTGTTTCCTTCTGCAGCAACAGTGAACATTTGAGCCTTTTTTTAATAGTTGTGTTTGAGCCCCTCAACTGTCCTCAGTATGGATCTCAAAATCATACAGTCACTGCTGGAAAGGGTTCAAATATGCAAAAGATGCTGGAAACTGAAGAATCTGCAGGACCTGGAGGATTTTTCTGAAGAACAGTGCTCAGTTTAACTGTTTAGAACAAACAAGAGAATCACAAACAACCATCACAAAATACAAAACAGTTGTAAATCATCCAGGTAACCAAGAACCAAGGGTTCCCAAACCATAAAATTATTAAAATAACCCCTTATTTTAATAATTTCAGCTATTTGTTTTGTCTTGTGGACTATATGTTAACATCTTTTGCATGTATACACACGTACGCATGTCACTGTATACTGTATATAAATCTGAATCGCTACATTATTAACATTGTTTCTTAAGTAATAAAAAAATAAAATAAAAAATATATCACAATTAGTAGAGACTTTTGTCATTTTATGTGCAATGTAATTAGAGTTTTTAATGTGTTTATCTGTTAAACGTTTATAAACTTTTTCTACAGACTAAAAGCCATAAAACTGCAATTATGGGTCTATAAATAATCACTCTTAAACTCCAAATAATCCAAGCAAAAATTCATACAAGAATTCCCAGTACATAACAGAAAACCCATGCATATGAATTGGACAGAAATATTAAATACCCCTCATTCTCTGTTTCCGAACACAAACACCAGATGCTGCAACAGAAGGTGATGTCATAAAAGTGACAACGCGGCCTACCTCTCGGGAGCGTTCATGAAAGATTGCATTTGTCAAGTCAGACTTAGACTAAAAGGGTTTTTTCTGCTCATTTTAGTCTTTTCGGGAGAGCAGATAAACTTGGCTCGTACTTTTATGACACCTCGCGCGGGTCAGAGACAGCCGAGCGGCCCGTCGAGGGAGTGTCGTACACCGAAAGCGCCTGGAGGAACTCTATCCATCTGATTATCCTGAGCAGAAGGAAGATAAGGTGTCCACTTGGGGAAGTTCGCTCAAAGAACGCTTTGTAGAAACTCTCTCTAGTCGGATGATTTTTTGAAGTTCTCTCTAACTGCACAAACAGACCTGACGTGTCTATTTCGCCTGAAGATGGACAGACGCTCCAGACGTGTCCGACACGAGAGGATTAAGGGAAAGACTTTCCAACCGCATCGATTTCTCCTTTGCAGGAGACGCAAGAGCTGAGCTGTGGTCATCATGCCACACGCGAGTCAAAGGTGAAATGTGTTTGCAAAAACCAACTGGGTCCAGAGAACAAATGCTGCTTTAATACTCTAAACTGAGTGCACTTCTTCCAGATTTTACACTGAAAGTGACTTTACAGCCAACTGAGTATCTTCTGCTCACCAAGGCATTTATTTGATCTAAAGTACACCAAAAAAGTGATATATTATTTAATATAAAATAACTATGTGAACATATAGAACAGGGGTGTCAAACTCAATTCCTTGAGGGCCAGAGCCCTGCAGAGTTTAATTAAACATACCTGATCCAACTAATCAGCTCCTTCAGACTTAATTGAAAACTGCATGGTATGTGTTGCAGCAGGGTTGGAACAAAAGTTTGACACCCCTGATATAGTAAAATGTAATTTATTTCTGTGATCAAAGCTGACTTTTCTGCATCATTACTTCAGTCTTCTGTGATCCTTCAGAAATCATTCTAATATGCTGATTTGCTGCTCAAGAAATATTTCTGATTATTATCAATGTTGAAAACAGTTCAGCTGCCCAATATTTTTGTGGAAACCATGAGATTTATATTTTAAAAATAAGAAATAAATACTTTTATTCAGCAAGGATGTATTAAATTGATCAAAAGTGACAATAAGACATTTATAATGTTCTAACATTTTGAAATAATTAAGATTTTTTAATGCTTTTTTTTTTTTAAGTCTCTTCTACTCACCAATGCTGCATTTATTTGATCTAAAGTACACCAAAATGTGATATATTATTTTAATCTAAAATAACAGTTTTCTTTGTGAATACATAGTAACATGTAATTTATTACTTCATTATTAGAAAGATGAATTTTCTGCATCATTACTTCAGTCTTCAGTGTCACATGATCCTTCAGAAATCATGATGATTTGCTGCTCCATAAACATTTCAAATTATTATTTATGTTGAAAACAGCTGAGCTTCCCAGTATTTGTCTGGAAACCATGGGATTTTTTTTCCTAAATAAGAAATAAATACTTTTATTCAGCAAGGATGTACTAAATTGATCAAAAGTGACAATAAGACATTTGTAATGTTCTAACATTTTTTATTTAAAATAAATGCTACTCTTTTGAACTTTCTATTCATCAAAGAATCCTGTTTTTACAAAAATGAATTAGCAAAGTCAGTTTTATTATTGATAATAAGAAGAACCATCATTAATAATTAAGTCCCAAAAATAAGCATATTAGACTGATTTCTGAAGGACCATGTGACACTGAAGACTGGAGTAATGATGCTGCAAATTCAGCTCTACATGACAGAAATATATTATATTTTAAAATATATTCAAATAGAAAACAGTTATTTAAAATTGCAATATTATTTCATAATATTACAAATTTTACTGTATTTTTAAACACAGTCTTGATGAGCTTAAAAGACGTCTTTCAAAACAATTAAAAACTTTGAGCAGTATTGTATATGCATTTACTAAATGTGATATTCATGCATGGTAAAGAAAACTTTCCAGTGCTTCGAAACTGTATAACAAAAGAGATAAAAATCCAGTCTCTCACCCTTGATGTCCCACAGCGTAAAATGGCGGTTGTTGGAGGCCTCGGGTGCCAGTGTGAAATAGAATCGATGTCCAGACTGTGGTTCGTCTCTGTCCACCACACTGATGGTGTGAATGAGCTGGAGAAGAGACAGAAAGAAAAAAAGGTTAGAGATTTTAATAAAATCTGTGTCTGCGGCGTTCTAAATGCGAGAGAGTGCTGACAAACCAGAAAACAGATGAAAAAAAAAAAAAAAAATCACACTGAAGAAACTTCAGCCAGACTGCATGACTACCCATATTTGCTAGTCGACTATTCAGCCAGAAAAGTAGCCGACAAGTCAATATTTACCTTATGTAAATGACTCACTTCTGGCAAGTCGAACAGCGTGGAAGTCTAGAGAAAGTCCATTGCTGAGACGATGCGCCTGACAAGTGAAAGCGTGCATATCTGCATTTCCAGGTTCATGCAGCTGCTGTTGTCACGAACGGTGCAAACACAAGTCATGTTCCACTCGCTAGAGTTCCTGTCGGCCTCAGGCCAACATTTGATAAGTTTAACAGCACTTTGCAATAATTCTGGCTTCTAAATGCTCTCAGATCATCTCAGATGTATGCAGCTCCAATTATAACATGCTATGTGAATGCAAAACACTTTTAAGTAATGCAAATGCTTCCAAATATATTCGGGAGTTGCAGGTTACTGTACAAAGCTGCTGTGCAAAAAGTTACACAGATGTAATAAAAACCCAGACTAATTGCATAATTAAACTACTAGTCAATCTGCTGCATAACATTTTGCACAGCAACTCTGCACATTAATTAAATTCGTCTAGAATAATATTAATTAATTTGTATAAATACATTTCCTTGAGGGACAAATGAAGAGTTACATATATGTGTGACCATGGACCACAAAACTTTTTTGAAATTGAGATTTATACGCCATCTGAAAGCTGAATTAATAAGCTTTGTTATGATATGAAAATATTTAGCCGAGATACAACTTTTTGAAAATCTGGAATCTGAGGGTGCAAAAAATTTAAAATCTTGAGAAAATTGCCTTTAAAGCTGTTCTTAGCAATGCAAAAAAAACTGTAAAGCGAAGTTCTTAGCAATGCATATTACTAATTAAAGATTAAAGAAGTTTTTACATATTTCCAGTATCTTTACTTAATATCCTAGTAATTTTTGGCATAAAAGAAAAATCTAAATAAACTAAAACTTAATAAGTACACACACAATAATAATAATAATAATAATAATACAAATATTATATATATATATATATATATATATATATATAAAACTATAAAATTACTTAAACTTTAAATTAAATAAAATACAAAAATAAAATAAATAAATAAATGATAATATGTAAATAATCTGAACAAAGACTATTTTATATATATATATATATATATATATATATATATATATATTAATACATACAATATAATTAACATATAATACTTAAACTTTAACTAAAATTAAATAAAAAAATATTCAAAACAAATGTTATAAAATAAAATTAAAAACTATACATACGTACATGCACACAAACACATTTATATACTTTTTTTTTTTTTTTTTTTACAGTGTTTTCACTTATTTTCCTTGATTAACAATCTTGAATAATATTCATTTCAGTTCATACTAAAGTAAAGTTACACGTTAACATTAGCTGATGCGATATGAACTAACAGTGCATATTTATAAATGACAAACAAGATTAATTAAATGTGCATTATTACTGTTGTTTACTAGTAGCTAATGCATTTCACCATTGCATTTAAAAGTTTCATCTGCTTCATATCATTGTGCACAGCTTTGAACAGGTTAAATATTACAAATGATACAAAAGCGAATATACTGCACAGTGAAGCATTTTGCATTCAAAAAGCACATTACAAATGACAGCGCAGGAGCCGTGCACCTCCTTTCTTCCAAAAAAACACACTTTTTGTCATTTTATGCTAAAGCTACACTAAGCTCTCTCGGCCTGCTAGGCTTTTCGAATTACAGTTTGTGTGATAAATCAGAAGCGCGAGGCGGAGAAGTTGTTGTGGCAGTGAGAGTGGGTGTACTTGTGAGCGGCATCGGGCCCAGTCACTACATTAGCCGGATTGTGAGACAACAGATGGAAGTGTTTAGGAGGGTGGGAGGAACAGAGGAGCGATGAAGAGGGAGTGGGCAGCACTTCAGACAATCCCGCGAAAATTCCCATGTTCTCTCGTTGCTCATTTCTCATTACACGCTCATCAAAAGCCTCGCATGGCGTTTATGTCAATTTTTAGGGAGGTGATAGAAAATCCAAGTGTAATTAGAGGAGACAAGGAAAAAAAAAAACTAAATTAAAATTCTTTCTGCAAAGTCTTTCCTGCGCCCTAAAGTCAGCGAGGAGCACTCGCGCTCGCTCGGATTGGAAAATGAAAAGGAAAGACGCGCGCGCGCCGGGAAAGTGAAAGCAAGGACAAATGCTTGTAAGGCAGAGTCGTATACTCAAAGGAGACCCCACACTAACACTGATGTTTCCCCTTCAAAATGATTAAAGCTGGAGTTTCCAAGAGAGGCAAAGTGCTTGTGTTTAAGCCTCGGTCCTCCAGGACGCGCTCGGTTTGACGGGCTCTGCTTTGACTCCATCGTGCGCCGCTCCCGCGAGGAGAAACCCAACACTTGCCGGAGCTTTTAAAGAAATAGTTTGCGTTCTGCTCACATCGGTGCAGTTCAAACCTGTATGCCGTTTGTTTTTTGTTCAACACTTTTACATGCATGGCTGTCGAGCTCCAAAATGGAAGAAAAAAAAAAAGATTTTAAAAGAAGTCCATATGACTCATGCACTATATTTCATGTCTGAAGTGATACAATAGATTGACTGCTTTTTTTACTACTTTACTTGGCTGTGGTTATCTTAGATTAGATTTATGTTTTGCCATTATGTTTTTTTGTTGTTTTTTTACATCGCCAATTCTAGAGAGCTGCTAAAATTCAAACAATAATAATTAAATCTATTCTATTCTATTACAGCACCATGACATTTGTCATTAATATATTACATTTACATTTATGCATTTGGCAAATGCCTTTATCAAAAATTATGTGCACCTTTCAGAATCTGCAAAATGTGAATTATTTTTACCAAAATAAGAGGGATCAGACAAAATGCATGCTATTGTTTATTTAGTACTGGCCTAAATAAGATATTTCACATCAAACATGTTTACAAAGATGTCCACAAGAGAAAATAATAGTTGAATTTATAACAGGGTTCCCACTCTAAGCCAAATGTCAAATTCCTTGACTTTCCTGGACTAAAAAGCTGAATTTCCATGACCTTTTTTATTTTTTATTTTTTTACCTGTTAAATGCACTTTGATATTTTTTCTATACCATTTCTATAGAAATTAATTTATGGCTTTTATGCTTTCATATCCATAACAATAGGCAAAACACTTGAAACAACAAAATAAAACAAAATACGGTATCGAAAAATTACATTTTGATAAATGGAAACAAAAAAATTAAAGCAACAAACAAAAATCCCTGATATTCCATGACTTGGACAAAATATATATAAAATTCTCTGACTTTCAATGTCTGGAATAGATCTGTTTAAATTCCATGACCCACGGGAACCCTGTTATAAAAATGACACAGTTCAAAAGTTTACATCCACTTGATACTGTGTTATGTGCTACCAGAATGATCCACAGCTGTGTGTGTTTTTTAGTGATTTTTTAGTTGTTCATAAGTCCCTTATTTGTCCTGAGCAGTTAAACTGGCTGCTGTTCTTCAGAAAAATCCTTCAGGTCCCACAAATTATTTGGTTTTCCAGCATTTTTGTGTATTTGAACCCTTTCCAACAATGACTGTATGATTTCGAGATCCATCTTTTCACAGTGAGGACAACTGAGGGACTCATATGCAAATATTACAGAAGGTTCAAACACTCACTGATGCTCCAGAAGAAAACACTGAGCTGAGGGGTGAAAACATTTTGAATTTGAAGATCAGGGTAAATGTAACTTATTTTGTCTTTTGGAAACCATGTAACTATCTTTTAAAGGACTGTACTAAATTAAATATATATATGATATTTAGGCAAAATAAGAAAAAATTACAAATCTCCTTTCTGTTTTCACCCCTGGCTCTTAATGTATGTTTTTTCCTTCTGGAGCATCAGTGAGTGTTTGAACCTTCTGTAATAGTTGCATATGAGTCTCTCAGTTGTCCTCAGTGTAAAAAGATGGATCTCAAAATCATACAGTTGAAAAGGGTTCAAACACACAAAAATGCTGAAAAACCAAATAATTTGTGGGACCTGAAGGATTTTTCTGAAGAACAGCAGGCAGTTTAACTGTTCAGGACAAACAAGGAACTCATGAACAAACAAAATCATTCAGGTAACAACACAGTATTAAGAATCAAGTGTATGTAAACTTTCGAACGGGGTCATTTTTATAAATTCAGCTATGATTTTCTCTTGTGGACTATATGTAAACATCTTTTATGTGAAATATTTTATTCAGGTCTGTACTAAAGAATTTTGTATGATCCCTCTTATTTTGGTAAAATAATTAACATTTTACAGATTCTGAAAGGGGGATGTACTTTTGACCTCAACAGTACGTGAACTTCAGCTTAAATTTCAGTCTGTTTTTACACAAATTTACTGCATGTATGGTGGTTTTAAAAGTCATGAGCTCCATAATATCTCTCCAAAAATGACCTTTTGTGATCCTTAAAAACACCAGCAGACTTAAGGGTGAGTAAATAATTACAGACTCTTAATTTGTTAAATTCGTTTGATAAAAATAACAAAAGTCTGGTTTAATGACACACATTTGCCCTGATGTTTGTTCTGCTGAAGTAAAACTTTTTAAGTATACAGTGCAGAGTATGTTTCTGCCCTGAGGTGCTGATGTAAGAAGTAAGAACTGGACTGCACATCTACTCCCATTCTGGTTTAAAGCCCACAAAATGTCAGCCATGCTCACATGGAAACACATTCTGGCACAGAAAGAGAGTGCAGTGTTAACATCCAATCATAGCTGTGCTTTCAGTCTGTGAGCGGCTGCCATTCTTTACTAGGGTGAGTTAAGGTAAAGTTAGGGTAAAGGAGCCTTGATGTTGAACACATGCAATCCTCTGATATTTTAAATCTTAAAACAAAACAAAAAAAACTTTCTTAGAGTGTAAATTAGCAGGAACCAGCACAGATACTCATGCAAACTTAATTTGGCCTTTTCTAAATGATTAACCAGGTAACGAACGAGGCCCAGAACTCCGGAAAATACAAATGTTCTTGATGCTGGAGTAAAACTGCAGGTGTTGGATCCTCAAAACATATTTCTCATAAGTCGAGCAGCACTTGCAGCTGATAATGTTTCTGGTTGATTACATCCACAGCAGCATTAAACTAAACACTAACCTGCGCTTCCCATCGGCCTCATTATTCGCAGCGCTCCACTTCTGTCTGCGGCTGATAATGCGACGCCGGACGCCTTTAAGAGCCTTTAATCAACACGCACAACCTCCTGTGACTCTCTTCACATTGTCTGGAGTGTTACGCAACCACAAAATCTCCAGCCGCATGACAGAGGACGGGGAAAACGGGACACATTTTATTTTTTTAAGATGTTTGTTTATTGGTCTCCTCTCAGCTTGAAAGGGAAGTTTTGTGGGACTCCCGCTGAGCGCCTGCTTTCAAACATCCTTCATCACTGCGTCGCTTTAGCACTCGCCCATGAAATGCTGCCCGCTACTTTGTAAAGTTGGGAACTGGGAAACAGCACTCATTGATTTTCTTTAAAAATGCTGGAATCAAATTATTTTCATGATGTTTTGGATTTCTTAGACCATGTTCCTTTATTGATTAACCACTACTGAACAAATGAGTCTTATGAGTCATTCCTAATGGCTCATTTTTAAGAATTAGACAAAAAGGGGGCATTTATACTCAGTAATGATGTTTTTTTTTTTTTTAAACCCATCAGATATTTGTTTATGAAACAATTCTAGTTAAAATAACTTGTAAAATGCATTAAAAAACTGCTTTTATATGCTAAACTTGCAATTTCTCAAATTATATATAAGAAGTTTTGCTACTGTCAATGTAAAGTAACACTAAAACTAGTAAAAAATATTTAAATAATGCTAAAATAAAACATAAATATACCACGAAAAACCTTAGACTTAGGTTTTATGCCAAAAACAACATTAGGGTATTAAGTAAAGATCATGTTCCATGAAGATATTTTGTAAATTTTCTACCATAATTATATCAAAACGTAATTTTTAATAAGTAATATGCATTGTTAAGAACTTAATTTGAACAACTTTAAAGGCAATTTTCTCAATATTTAAATTTTTTCCACCCTCAGATTCCAGATTTTTAAATAGTTGCATCTCAGCCACCTATTGTCCTGTCCTAACAAACCATTTATCAATAAAAACGCTTATTTATTTCAGATGATGTATAAATCTCAATTTAAAAAAAATTACCCTTATGACTGGTTTTGAGGTCCAGGGTCACATAAAAGGAGTTTTGTTATTGTCAATGTAACGTAACACTAAAACGAGTAAAAAACTATTGAAATAAAGCTAAAATAAAAAAATATATATATATATATATATATATATATATATATAAAAAAAACAAATAAATAAAAAAAAAAACTTTGATTTAAAAAAGAAAACAAACTAAGACCAAATCAGTTGTAAAATGACTAAAACTAAAAATGATATAAAAATAAATGAAAGCTAAATAGAGCCATAAAAAAACCCCCATAAAACTGACAAAAGCACATAAAATTTTTATAAAACTTTTTTTTTTTAAATAATTCAACATATATATTAATATGATAATACGCATGTTAAACTAAAACTATTTAAAATTATTTTTGTTAACTGAGCTACAAAAAATATAAATGTGACCCTGGACCACAAAACCAGTCATAAGTTACTGGGTTATATTTGTAGCAATAGCCAAAAATACATTGTATGGGTCGAAATTGTAGATTTTTCTTTTATGCCAAAAAACATTAGGATATTAAATAAAGATCATGAAGGTATTTTGTAAATTTTCTACCATAAATATATCAAAACTTAATTTTTGATTAGTAATATGCATTGCTAAGAACTCCATGTAGACAAATTTAAAGGTGATTTTCTCAATATTTAAATTTTTTGCACCCTCAGATTCCAGATTTTCAAATTGTTGTATCTCGGCCAAATAATGTCCTGTCTTAACAAACCATACATTAATGGAAAGCTTATTTATCCAGCTGTCTGGTAATGTATACATCTCAGTTTGTATACATCAAATGTATACATCTCTTATGACTGGTTTTGTGGTCTGGGGTCACAAATATTACACCCACGCACAAAAAAATTAAATAAAATTAAATTAAAATTAAACACTTAGAACCTAACTAACTGGTAAGTAATGGTAATAGAAATAAGTTTGGTTGAAGTACTAAAATTACTAAAACTGAAATAAAAATAAATTAAAGTTAAATAGAGCTATTATAAATAAATAAATAAATAAGTAAATAAATAAAAAATGACAAAAGCACATAAAAGTTAACTAAAACTGAAATAAAATATAAAATAAAGGCTAATTCAAAAAGAACCATTATGATTGCAAAACAGAACTAAAAGGCAAAGTAATTTAAAAGTAGAGAATTTTTACACACACATCGATGAAAGATAAAACGAGCATGAACTGATGAATCTCTCACAATCTGAAACATGTATGGAGATATTAAAAAGGGTCAATTCGTCATGTTGCCTTTAAGGAACCAGAGCTGTTAATTGGAACAATTCTCATCCTTCCTATTTTGTGCCCCTCATTTGTTTAATGAGCTGCTGTTTGGATGGCAAAAAAAGAATGAAGTAAACAAGGTTAAATGAGAACAAAAACTATAGGAAAAAGAATAAGTGAACACTGCTTCCTTAACAAACGTTAATTGCGATGCCAAAGACAGAAACAACAAAAGGTCATCTGATAGTTCCCAATCCGAGGGTGAAACTAATGCCTGAGGGGCTTCCGGGGGGGAAAAATGATCGGGATGGAAAAACACCGAGACGAACGGGGACTTCTGAGAAAGAAAGACAGAAAAATAATGTGAAGGAGAGAAAGATTGTGAGAGGGAAGCAGTGTGTGGGAGTTTATTGAGTGGCAAACACAGCTCCCTCAAGCAAAATCATCTAATTAGATTTCCATCCAACAGCCCCCTCATGACCCTTTAAGCTGCGCGAGGCTCGGAAAGTGAGAAGCCAAGAGTCTCCCAAAAGTCTTGCACGTTCTCCAGAGCCTCCCAGGACCAAAGGTCCTCCCCGAAAGTCTTCCTCCTTCACACAGAGGAGGAGGAGGATGCTGACCTTCGAGATGGATGGGGAAGTTCAAGGAAAAAGAGTTTTCATTCTGTAAGTTTGCATTTGCGTGAACGCTTTCTATCAGCGAGGAGGACAGGAACTGACTGTAATTAGTTAGCGGAGGTGATAATTAAACTGGGCATTGAAAACCTGGACATATCTGTGTGAGTTTCAGCCAGGAAAAGTCAAAGGAATTAAAATATTTAACAACTGATGAACAGTCACATAGTAAAAAAAGAACTGATTTCAAATATTTAGTTGGCTAGAAAATGCTCTTTGTGACTGCAATCACTGTCAAATAATTTAATCACAGATGATTGCATGGAAATCACTGATCAAAAAGTGGGATCCATATTAAATACACTTGCACTTCTCTCTATCAAGTAATGTTGGCAAATCTGATTCAATAAACTCAAAAAAAAAAAAAAGTGTCCCCATACAGAAATCCTAGTGGTGCTTAAATAATGAAAATGAAGATATCAGTTTGGTAATATATCAGTGAATACATTCTTAAAAGATCAGTAAAATAAATATGCAACAAAATCTCATAAAGTGGCATTTACATTGATTTATTTCATGTAAATTAATATTTAAATTCTTCTCCAGTAATCACACATTATTTCATGGAAAATCGCTGATCAAAAAGTGAGAACCTTTGCATTTCTCTTTATCAGGAAATTTGATTTAATCCAAATAGCTAAAAGTAATAAAAAAAAAAAAAGAAAGAAAAAACTTTATTAGTTAATAAATGCATTTTAAAATGTGATACAATGGCTATAAAATAAAATAAAATAAAATAAAATAAAATAAAATAAAATAAAATAAAATAAAATAAACAGTGCATGGAAATCACTAATCTAATAGTAGTTTAAAATGTTAACTATTCTCTTGTTTCTCTCTATCAAGTGCAGTTGGGAAATCAGATACACTTTTTAAAATCAATTAATTTAGATCATCTATTTTAATTAAAAGAAAAAAAAAATTTGAATCCCTGTACAAAACTTCTACTGTAGTGCCAATTGAAAACAAAATAAGGAAATTATAAATTATATTATACATTTAGTAATTAACAAATGCATTTTGTAAAGCAATAAATGCATAAAATATGAAAATTAAGACATCAGTTATCAATTTAGTGACTCATTATTAAATGCATTTTTAAAAGATGCAATAAAGTGATATAAAAGTGCCATTTGTAATGATTGATTCTGTGTAAAACATTGTTTAAATTCTTGTCAATCAATTTATGTTAAACATAAATTATTGCATAGAAAATCACTGATCAAAAAGTGAGAACCCTATTCAACACACACACACACACACACACACACACACACACACACACACACACACACGTTTCTCTCTATCAAGTAGTGTAGGGAAATTTGATTTATTTTAGCTCAAATAACTAGTAAAAAAAAAAAAAATCATCTCAAAAAAGAAGAAATCTCACTTTTTTTTCAAAACAAAATCAATTACTAATTTAGAAAATAATAAACGCATTTTAAAATGTGATAAAATCACTATGTAAAAAAAAAAAAAAAGTATATCCAATATAAAATAAAATAAAATATAAATTTATTCTGTCCATTGCAACAAAATCACTAATCCAATAATGGTTAAACATTTGAAACATGCCCTTGTTTCTCTATATCAGGTGCTTTCAGGAAATCCCTGTACAAATTTCAAAGAACTGATTCATTTAGATGATTCATTTTAATAAAAAAAATAAAAAATAAAAAAGTACAATTCCTGTACAAAACTCCCGGTGCCACTTGAAAACTAAATAAGTAAATTATAAATTACATAAATTTAGTAATTAACAAATGCATTTTGCAATTCCATGCAAAGTGAATAGAAATCCTATTTTTTTTTCTTCCACTTTAAGCACTTCATGAATGCCAGAAGAGGATTACTGCATACAGGCTTCTCTCGTTATTAAACTGACCAATCAGAACGGATATTCAAATGGAACAGCGCCATTAACTACCATCCAAACACAGCCAAAAATATTCAAGGGAGAAACAAATTAATTCCCCTCCTTCATCATAAATAACCCTCATTATCAGAGGTGACCTTTCAATTACTCTTCAATTCACATCATCCTCCTCTGAAAATCCCTCATGGAGCACCACTGCAAATGTAGCTATTTATTTGTGAATTTAAAACATGATTTTTACTTCAAAATAATACTTTGAAAATTGATTCCTTACTTCAGTTCAGCACCTGAACTTTCAAGAATATAATTTCTGCAATTCTACCTTTGTGGCAATTTCTGCCACAAAGGTAATGAAATATAAAATCATATGTGCTTTGAATGAAATGAGGCTGGGTAAATTTTCATTTTTGGCTGAAATAACTCGTCTGTAGGAGTGAATTCAACACGGCTTTGTTGTATGTGTCAGCATGTGAGTGGGAGCCAATCCATCTACGCGGCCGTCTGCGCGTGTATGCGTACGCATGGGAGCCAGAGTGTACTTTTCCCCTCAAACATTAGTCATCTAGCCGGGACTGTCCCGCGGGAGGACCAGACCCTTGTGATCTGTCACGGAGAGCCGCTCTGTGCCGTTTGATGTCTTGTGTGGAGTTGACAAGCGTCTCGTCCCCGGGCCGTTCTTAGTATTTGCCTTTCCACCCGGCCTTTCCCTGCACACGCGACTCTATATGATATCTGTCTCTCCTCATCCCATCAGCCCAAATACCACAGGGTTACGAGCCGAAACGGCACACGCTCACACCGCTTCACATGTCAATCTGAACAAGGGTCAGGCGTGTAGATAATGAACAAGATCATGAATGGGACACACCGTGAATCGGAGACCTTTGGAAGGATAAACTTCAAATGTCTCTTCATTTGAGTCTTTTGTAAAGCCAGATAAGGTAATTGTGGGATAATGCATCACTTTTTTACAACATGGTACTTTTTTGGACTTGTTACTATCATGGTATTTTGATAAGTACTATGGTATTCTTAGAGCATGGTTTTAAAATGGTACTTTTAAGTAATCCATCGCAGTACCATGGCACATGTTCTTAAAAAATATGGTACTATTTGTCGTTTAAGTCATGAGAAATATTTCATTAAAAATATTAGCATATATTAGGGGGTACTTCTACAAAAACCATGGTAGTACTATGGTACATGTCCCAAAAAACAAGGTAGAACCATGGTATTACTTGTAAATGAAGAAAAACAAGACTTTACAGAAAAACGTACCAGAGTTTTACCATATTTTGTCGATATTTACAAGAAAATCATGGTAGTACCAAGGTACACACTGCAAAAATAGATTTTCTGTGTTTTTGTATTGTTTTCTAGTATAAATATCTAAACATTCTTGAATCAAGATGCATTTCCTTGACAAGTAAAATTACTTAAGTATTATTTTCTGAAAAAAAATAAATAAATAAAATAATAATAATAATAATAATAATAATATTATATATATATATATATATATATATATAAACAAACATTCTTGAATCAAGATGCATTTCCTTGTCAAGTAAAATTAAGTATTATTTTTTGAAAGAAAAAAAATTATATATATATACTTTTTTTGCTTAAAAATATATGTTAATAATCTTAATTCAAAGTCTAAACAAGATTCTTCTTGCCTCATTGGCATATATTTTTGCTTGTTTTAAGCAAAAAAGTAACAAAATTTTGATATTTGTTTTTCAGAAAACATACTATCTAAAGTTATTTTACTTGTAAAGTAAATTAATCTTGATTCCAGAGTTTTAAGATATTTATACTAGAAACCAAGACAAAAATACTAAGAAGATTTTTTTTTTGCAGTGCATGTCTGAAAAGTAAAGAAATAAAAACATGTTAGTACCGCAGTACTATTTGTAAGTGAAGAAAAATGATTCAAAATGCATTTACAGGTTAAAGTACCATTATCTTACCATATTTGGGGTACCATGGTAAATATTCTAAAACTGTAATAGCAAGGTACTATTTGTACTGTAAGTTAAGAGAAACAGTCTAAATAGCATTTACCAGATAAAGTACCAAAGTACCACATTTTCAGGGTATTTACAAGAAAACCATAGTAATACCATGGTACTATTTTTAAGTGAGGAGAAATATTTTTATATGATATACTAAACCAGTTGCGTAATATCAAAATACCAGGTTTATACTTCAAAGATGTTACTTAACTTCAGTGCCTTGTGGTGGGGTAACTTAATGTGCTGGCTCAACTTACCCCACAGCATTTGTCTCACTTAGTCAAAAAGAGATAGCTTACCAATTCAGGCTAATAATTAACACAATTAGCAATTTGCATGGTTTTATATGTTGCTAAATCACCTATATGGATCGTAAATATTTTTAGACCTGGATAAAGTTGCTTTGATGTAACAGCCAGCACCATCTGTTATGCAAAAATGTTACTCTGACAAGCCAAAAAGAGTTTTTAAAGTAAACGGGTGCCTTCCACTCCTCCCATGCGTCTCTCATTTTCACAGTCTGTCAGAAATGATGTGTGATTCTAAACTACATGAGAGTTGAAGCGCACAGTTGCCAGGGGGTGGGTCAACTTACCCACTGGCTCAACTTACCCCACTCTCCCTCATACAGAAAAAAAAAACCTAACATACTGTTTCTATAATTTCAGTTTTTTTTTAACATGCTACCATGTAATACTACAGTATTTAAGATCTAGCACAATACTAATATCTGCTTTCTTAGCGCTAACTTCTTTTTTCAACTATACAATTAAAACCGTGAATCCCACGGCCTGCCGCATCTACCTGACACTTAAATCCGCGTGAGCCCATAAACACTTTCTCCTTCCATGTCTAACAACGGTGTCACATCGCTGGAAGGGGAGTCGCGCCCCCTGAGCCAAAGCTGCTTATGAGCTATCGGGCTAAGTCCTTTTTCATGTCTCTAGCCCTCTTTCTCTCCCTCCGTCTGATTTATTCACCTTTTACACAAAAAACAAATACGCTGTGTTTTCATCCTTCAAATGGGATCAAACTCCATGCATTTAGCGGCTTAAGCTAATCTGATTTCACTGTTGTTCTATCAGAAATGCAAGCGATGACGCTAGCGAGCGCTGGAGCAGAGAACGAGGCGACGCTAGCATGGCACACGAACAAAGCTTGATAATTGGGCTAGCAGTAGAGCGCAACGTCATGTGAAATGTGAAAGCAAGCAAGTTTTTGAATCGCAGAACAGGCCATATAAAGAGAATATGATCTGGTTAGCAAAATAAACAAACACTTTCACAGGGGGCAATTTTATTGCAAATTTCAAAAGGAAATTTTCAAGGCACAATCTTTTGCAACACAAAATGTCTTCAGCTTAACCTAGTTAGCTAAATTTCAACTATGTTCAGGAGTAAAGCATAGAGTCTTGCGCTATTGTGAAATGTAAAAAAAAATTACAAATAGATAAGCATTTTTTCCCCTCTCCATAACACTTTACATTAATGTTCCATTAGTTCATGTTGGTTGATTTTACATTGTTTATAATTCTTTGTTAACTAAAACTGCTGAATGCTTTTTAGAATAATACAAAGTACTTGTTAGTTTATATTAACTAATATAATTATATATATATATATATATATATATATATATATATATATATATATATATATATATATATTATCCAACATGGTTCCTTGACATTCTGAACTGAATTGAGAATTTTATCATATTAATTCAGTCCAAAAATTAATTTAGTAAATGTAATGCAGAATGCATCATTTAAATAAGTATAATTTTAATTAATTTAAATTATTGAATAGAAATTTGGATTTATTTCATGTGAATTCAATCATATGAATTATACTACATGAATTGTACTAGTTTATACATTTTGCAATTAATAAAGAAGAAGAAAAACATTTAAAGTGGAAGAACACTTCCTTTCTCAAAATGCATCACTTGTGGTGCATTTCTTTGAATTACAAATTGCTCTCTGGAATTACAAATTCCAGTTCAATTTAAATTCATATTAATAAATGGAAAGGGAGTCCATTTTTCAATTCATCACCGCTATCCAGTATGAATCATAAAGAAAAGCACTTGAGGGAAATTAAATGCATTTTTGGCCTAATTTTGAGTACGTACTGTAGTACTGTTTATATATTTAAAGATGAAGAATGTAATATTGCTATGCTTTTCTACTGCTTGTTGTATTCCTCATTTAGTAGTGTAAATCTTGCCACATGATCTAAATATTGAGAAAATCAAATTAAGTTCTTCAATGCATATTACTTATCAAAAAATAAGTTTCTATATATTTATGGTAGGAAATTTACAAAATATATCCATGGAACATGATCTTTACTTAATATCCTAATGCTTTTTGGCATTAAAAAAATGTAGAATTTTGACCCATACTATGTATTTATGGCTATTGCTACAAATATATCCCAGCGATTTATGACTAGTTTTGTGGTCCAGGGTCACGTATTAATCACAACCTTTCATTATCCTATCTGTTATGAAAAATAATAACAAATTGTCGAATAAATACAATATAAGAAAGAAATTAGCAGTGCTTTATTATTATTATTTTTTTTTCATTTTAAATCAATTTAACAGAAGCATTCAAGTAAAAAAACAAAATAAAACAAAACAAAACAAAAAAACGCATAGTCCTCAGTGCATAAATTCCAAATAAGCATTTTTATTAAAGCTAAAAAATTATTTATTCATGCATGTTCTTTTTAAGTAATATTTAATAAGAGTAGCCAACTTTATTTATAACAAAACAACATTAATATGTATGATAAGCCTCTTTAATTACATTTTTAAAAAATCAGTTCTTTTACTTTTTATGCATTGATGGAGAATCGTTCACTCTGATGTGTCATAAAAATGATTATATTCAACAGCTCTATTAGTCACTTAGTATAATAGCACTGCTAAACAAATGTAAAATGAGCTTAATATGAAAAGGCAGCTAGTAACCGCTCCTGACTAGTAAGGCGATCTGAAAAGGGCAAACACTGTGATTGTTTGTTTGAGCAACACAGACTCAACCAGCTTGCTGAAAGCAAAAAAAAAACAGCTATCGTGATTTATTCAAGATTTATTTAAAAGGCAACTGGTGCAAAGAACATAAACAGGTTCCCTCTCGCGCAACCAAAAATGATGCACGTAAAAACGTCTCCTCCGTTCCGGTGTTTATGTGGAGGCCGAGCTTTCTACAAAGCGCCAATCTTAGGTGAGAGATAAATGAGTGTAATTGTGTGTTCCTCCACAGGCCTAATTTCCAGCCCAATCACCAGAGTGATTAATCACAGAGCCGGCGCGCACGTAAAGTTTTAACGCAGCGTCTTCTGGCCTCCACAGGCGTCTCTTGCTCACCTATAAGCCAATTTAGTCAACACAGCGCAATGGGGGACCCCAGGGTGACGGACTACAAATCACGTAAACATGCTACAGGTTATCGTAAAGCTATTACAAAAGCTGCATCGCCGAAGCTACAGCAGGGGGCTTTTCCTGCGTGTAATGAGAGAAATTTATTACGATAAGCCATCACCGGATTGCACTTTACCTCAGTATTTGGGGGACGGAGACGCTTGCGATTTTTCACCTTAAATGCGCCTCAGAAACAGCGGGTATCATGGCCCTTCGGTTTGAAAATGTCCTGCTGAAAGATGAAACGTCTTCTGAGCTGTTATGCACTTTTTTTACTGGACTCAAACGGCATCTTTTTCAGTATATACTGGTATTGTGTTGCGCTCTGTCTTTGTTCCGTCCGGCGAGTCGGCCGGATGAAAAGCAGCTCCACAGCTTGATGCTACATCACAGGAAGCATGCCGATTGTTAAGGTGTGAACACCACCCATATCGCTTTAAGTTTCCACTAAAGAAACTGTATCTCTGGCTCATCTAACAACAAAAAATCATTCTCTTTTGTGCCTCCCTTCTTTCAGGTAAACTTTTACCTTATTCTACTTGGCAGCCGTTAGAAAGTCACTGCTGGTGACTCTGTGGCTCCTTTCACAAGTTTCCTTCTAGTTCTATCATAGTAAAAAAGTAATGGATTTAAAATGCATTGATTTTATACTAAGCATAGTTCAAGTCTATTCACATATTTACTGACATATTGAGGCTTACTGATGTAAAAATTATAATCTTTATTTGGAGTACTACTGTACTTGTGCACAATGCACATTTCTTAATATTAAGCCTAAAATATGTTTTAATGTCAGTACTGATGAGGACTGTCTAAAAATTATCTTTAAAAAATATCTGTCTTTAAATGCAAAATATTTAATGTGTGCCTTGAAATAACTCAATTTCAGCACAATCAAATATACTTAAGTATATCTTCAGTTGGACTCTAGCACTACCTTGCACAATTAAAATGCATCAAGTACAAAATTAGTTGTTGACTTTAAATATATCAGTTTAATATACTAAAAGTACAACTGCAGGGTATTTTTATTAAGTACATAATATGTAAATGTATTTGCATGAAATTAATGTATATTAAATGCATTTTAGTATATATATATATATATATATTTTTTTTTTTCACTAGGGTAGTGCTTTCCAGAAACATTTTTTCATATGATGTCAATATGAAATCTGAAATCAAAATTATTAATTGATCAGATAGGTACCCAAAAATAATGTTTAAACCATGTTTTACTCACCATCATGTCATTTCATTACAAACCTGTTTCACTTTCTTTATTTTTTTCAGTGGAACACAAAACAAAGACGTATCATAGTTTGTGTTCTGCAGAAAAAAAAAAAATAATAATAAAAAAAAAAAAATAATAATAATAATAATATATATATATATATACAGTGGGTACAGAAAATCTTCAGACCCCCTTTTTTTTCTTTACTCTTTTATATTGCAGCCATTTGCTAAAACCATTTAAGTTCATTTTTTTCCTCATTAATGTACACACAGCACCCCATATTGACAGAAAAACACAGAATTGCTGACATTTTTGGAGATTTATTAAAAAAGAAACACTGAAATATCACATGGTCCTAAGTATTCAGACCCTTTGCTGTGACACTCATATATTTAACTCAGGTGCTGTCCATTTCTTCTGATCATCCTTGAGATGGTTCTACACCTTCATTTGAGTCCAGCTGTGTTTGATTATACTGATTGGACTTGATTAGGAAAGCCACACACCTGTCTATAGAAGACCTTACAGCTCACAGTGCATGTCAGAGCAAATGACAATCATGGCCAAGGTTACAAAAAAATTTCTGCTGCACTTAAGGTTCCTAAGAGCACAGTGGCCTCCATAATCCTTAAATGGAAGACGTTTGGGACGACCAGAACCCTTCCTAGAGCTGACTGTCTGGCCAAACTGAGCTATCAGGGGAGAAGAGCCTTGGTGAGAGAGGTAAAGAAGAACCCAAAGATCACTGTGGCTGAGCTCCAGAGATTGTAGAAAGTTGTAGAAAGTCAACCATCACTGCAGCCCTCCACCAGTCGGGGCTTTTTGGCAGAGTGGCCAGACGGAAGCCTCTCCTCAGTGCAAGACACATGAAAGCCTGCATGGACTTTGCTAAAAAACACCTGAAGTACTCCAAGATGGTGATAAAGAAGATTCTCTGGTCTGATGAGACCAAGATAGAACTTTTTGGCCTTAATTCTAAGCGGTATGTGTGGAGAAAACCAGGCACTGCTCATCACCTGTCCAATACAGTCCCAACAGTGAAGCATGGTGGTGGTGGCAGCATCATGCTGTGGGGGTGTTTTTCAGCTGCAGGGACAGGACGACTGGTTGCAATTGGGGGAAAGATGAATGCGGCCAAGTACAGGGATATCCTGGACGAAAACCTTCTCCAGAGTGCTCAGACTGGGCCGAAGGTTCACCTTCCAACAAGACAATGACCCTAAGCACACAGCTAAAATAACGAAGGAGGGGCTTCACAACAACTCCGTGACTGTTCTTGAATGGCCCAGCCAGAGCCCTGACTTAAACCCAATTGAGCATCTCTGGAGAGACCTGAAAATGGCTGTCCACCAACGTTTACCATCCAACCTGACAGAACTGGAGAGGATCTGCAAGGAGGAATGGCAGAGGATCCCCAAATCCAGGTGTGAAAAACTTGTTGCATCTTTCCCAAAAAGACTGTATTAAACCAAAAGGGTGCTTCTACTAAATACTGAGCAAAGGGTCTGAATACTTAGGACCATGTGATATTTCAGTTTTCTTTTTTAATAAATCTGCAAAAATGTCAACAATTCTGTTTTTTTCTGTCAATATGGGGTGCGTAAATGATTTTAGCAAATGGCTGCAATATAACAAAGAGTGAATACTTTCAGTACCCACTGTATATATATTATTTTTTTTATTTATTTAATTAATTTTATGTGAACTATCCATTTCTAAAAATAAAATAAAATAGGTTTAAACAAAGATATAATAATTATTTTTTTTTAGTATGCTATTACATTCTTAAACTGTGTAGTTTTACCTTCACATCTTTGAAGGGGCCTTTAGTCTTAATTTTCACAGCTGTTATTCATATTCACATGATTAAATGATTCTCTATCGCTAGGGTTTTATTCCAGCAAAAAAATGGCAGCTAATTTAATGACTCACAGGTGACTTTAATTATTCACAATTATGTACATGCTAAAACAGCTATTTTTCATCTGTGCATCACAAGTACTGGATGCTTATAAGAAGCAAAATTTCACTTCTTAACATCGGTTTCTAACATAAAACGTAACTGAAATAATTAAAATTAAGTTTCAATGCTTTTAGTCTTTCAAACTCAACTTGGTTCCGTAATGGTTAAATAACATACAAAAGAAAGCAACATTCATTCTTTTCTTTTTCCAAGGATGAAAACGGAAGATGACAAAGGCACTTCTTACACGCATCTAGAAACGTAGCACAAAGGTTACTAGCTCTTTACAACAAAAAAATCTCAAAGAATCCTTAATCCAGCAATAACAGTCCCCATTCAGCACCTCTATTGTAAAACGAAGCCCTCCAGAAGAAGCACGCAATGACACACAGAAAGAAGGAGTGCACAATTTTCTGTGACATCTCCAAAAGCAAACAAAACTTGTTGTTCTGTATGTTTCATGGCCGCTCGAAAAGAGGGTAACAAAATGTTTGGTGAATCAACAAATAAACAGAGCTTTGAGGACAAAAAACAACTTAAAAACAAATTCTAATGAATCTAGTCAGAGGGAGAAGAACTGATATTCATTAAATAAAAAATATCATATTCTTCGAGCAAAATATCTTATTTCTTTTTTCAGATTTCAAATAAATATAGCTCTTTGAGCCTCTTTTCCCTTTTAATTAATTTAAATGTTTACATTGTTTTCTATAATTACGTTAATGCGTATATGTCATATAAGTCATTGAAAGCAAATGTTAATGGCCATGTCCCATCGTAGCTTGAATAAAAAAAGACATGACACAGACAAATGAAGTACCTGGTCAATGTCAAGTATCTGGATTGGCAGAAATTATTCTACATGATACATGCCACTTGTTTACATGAAACAGCATTCTATAGTGTTTCACGGTCAATAGCAGTATGACGTGAAAAACCTACTTGATGGTTTCTTCAGAGGAACATTTAGTGTAGTGTACTTCATAAAAGCCATTGAAGCTCTGTTACAAAACCTAGTAAAAAACTACCTCTGTCTCAAAGGACACAGGGTCCTTAAAATACACAATACATTCCAGCTTACTCTAGGTAGTTATTTGAAATTAATTAATTCATCTTTAATTTAATTTTATAGTATATATTAATAATGTATATTCATTTATTGATATGAATAATAATGTTAACACTTAAAATCAACAAGAAGATAATAAGAAAAATACAGAATTATTATTATTATTATTATTATTATTATTATTGATTTTATATTACCAAATATAATATAATATAATATAATATAATATAATATAATATAATATAATATAATATAATATAATATAATATAATAAGATGACAAAACCATTCCTTAGTAGCACTGGTATATTTGCAGCAATAGCTTATTGTTGTTTTTGATTTTATATTACCAAATATATACATAAAATATATTACATAAAATGTGACTCTGGACCACAAAACCAGTCTTAAGTAGCACTGGTATATTTGTAGCAATAACCAAAAATATGGGTCAACTTTTTTTGCCAAAAATGGGTCACAATATCCTAAAATCATTAGCATATTAAGTAAAGATCATGTTCCATGAAGATATTTTGTAAATGTCCTACCATAAATATATAAAAACTAAATTTTGGATTAGTATTATGCATTGCAAGAACTTCAATTGGACATTTTTCAAGGCGATTTTTCACAATTTTATATTATATACGTACTAACATTTGTTAACACATAAAATCAAATAAATGAATAAGTTCATAAAATTAAATGTTAATTATGAATAATATACAACATTTGTTAACATTTTAAATCATATATATATATATATATATATATACACACACACACACACATAGAAAATAAAATGCATTTAATTAGTTATTTATTTCTTTTTTTTTTATTGCCATGCCAGCTTCTTCATGGCAAAGAACAAGTTTTTATTAACATATGATAAAAAAAATAAAAATCTGGTAAAATCTTACTAAAAAAAGTCCCTGAGTGATTTTACTTCATAAATAAGTTTTCTACGGTTTCAACTTTAAAAAAAGGACAGTCCAATGAAATTTGTTTAATGGAAGGGGGGTTAATACATTAAATAAATATAAAAATAAAGAATATAAAAAAGTTGAAATGGTGATTAGAAATAATATATATTATATATAATATATATATAATTTTATTTTTTTTCCATAGACAGACTTGTACTGTGCCATTTTGTTGGCGGCAGCAGAGCAGCTCAACAGGTTTGGAGCCACGCTTGTGATTTTCACCTCTTCAAAAATGCACTTTATGTGCTCCACAAAAGACAGTTGGTCATGTGGGTCTGAAACAGCACAAGGTTAAATAAATGATGACAGAAGTTTC
Organism: Cirrhinus molitorella; assembly: GCA_033026305.1. Taxonomy (NCBI): domain Eukaryota; kingdom Metazoa; phylum Chordata; class Actinopteri; order Cypriniformes; family Cyprinidae; genus Cirrhinus; species Cirrhinus molitorella. Next base: position 35,976,409 of record CM065130.1, read on the forward strand.
ATTTTTGGGCTTGAACATGCATTCCATTCCACGAATAAACAAAAGAGAAGATCAGCAACAAGTAACTACAAAAGCACTGTAGGTGAGTTTGGATCACCTCGTGTTTTTTTTCGTGACTAGAGTTTATAAATTGCCTTTGGGACGAAATGTCAGACGGATCATTCTTTCCAATTGAAAAAGGTCCATAGTAGGAGCAAAGCAATAATGAAACTATTCTGACAAAAACGGCAAAGCGATTGGCTCGGTACTAAATCTGACACACACTGATTGTTCTGCTGGACTCCGGCGTTTCGCTCCAGGTTCGGAGGTCTTGTGAGGTCACAGCGCTGTATCAGAGCGTTCGCTTTTTTTTTTTAGGAAGGAGAGATTGGTGAGTTGAGCCAAACTACATTAGCCCAGCGGGATCAGACGAGATATTGAGCTTCGGAAAAACAAATCTTGTTAGGCGTTGTAAACTGCCGTCGAACCGAATCAGGGAGGCCATGCTGAGTGCGCCAGTCCCACAATGCAATTAGAATCTGACCACTTCATCGCACTGCACACCTGATGTTCCCGCGTTGATATATATTAGCGGCGAGCGCAGCTGTCTGAGAGGAGCCGGCTGATGTCAGATTACATATGCTTTTCGTGGAAATGACAAGGTTTCCCTCGCAGGCTGACAGCTTTATCAACACGAGAAGCCATCGGGAACAACTAAGTCAGCGTCTCCTGACCGCAGATATCATATCAAATCGGCAGTAGTGATGATTTTTGTGCGGAACAACGGATCTCGTTTCCGCCGCTTTCAGAAGCAGATGCGATCATATCGTGGCGCGTCTGGCGAGCGTGTTTTCTGATTAGATTGATGCGAGTTCTGAGTGTGCGAAACGCTCAGGCTTTATCTCACCTGGCCAGGTTTGGCGTCTTCGCAGATCGACGCCTCGTAAGGAGTGGCGAGTTCGGGAGGGTTGTCGTTCACGTCCAGGATGCGGATGCTCACCGCCGTCTGAGACGCCATGGACTGGTTATCTGGGGAGAGACGGATTAAATCATCAGCAGCAGTACTGTCACAACTGGAATGGAAGCTATTTGCGGCACTAAAAGTTTTTAAAAGTGAAAATGTCATATTATTTTGTGTGGGTCAACTGGAGTGATGCGAGCACAGGTTCAGTTCCTAGGAAACACGCTTACAATCTGAATTCACTACACTGTAAATCCCTTCAGATTAACAGCATCTGACAAATGCATTATGAGGCTTTTTTCTTGTTTACCAAAGAAAATCACTTATTTGTCAGAATCAAAAGAAAGAACATGTTGTATAATTATACTGTATATAATCCAATGTAGGAAGAAAAAAAAAGAGCAAAAATAAATTAATTAATTCATAAAAAAAGAAAAAAAAAAATGGAAACACACTGTTTACACACAGACAAAAACAGTGTGTGTGTATGTATGTATTTATTTTTTATATTTTCTATTATTTAATAATGGTACAATTTATATATAGATATTATATCTAATGCAAGAAAAATTAAAAGAACAAGATAAATACATAAATCACTTATTTTTGTCAAAAAAAAAAATAATAATAATATTGTATAATTATACGACGTTTATTATCTAATGTAGAAAAAAACAAATAAATATTACATTATATATATTTTTTTTCAAATGCATAAACTATAGATATAATATATTATTATTATTATTATTATTATACATTATAATATAATATATTATAATATTTTATATTATTTTATAATGGTACAATTAATATATAGATAAAATAAAGGAACAAGATAAATACGTAAACAAACAAAAAAACAAAACAAATAAATGTTTAAAAATAAATGTATATTTTACAATTGTACTACATGTATTATCTAATGAAGGAAGAAAAAGATACTAACAAATATTACATTAATAAATACAAAAAATAAAAATAATAAAAATACTATTTGTTACCAGTGGAAATTACTTATTTTTATTACATAAACAAATATTCTAAAACACTGAAAAACACTATTTATAATGAGTTTTTTTTTGTCTGTTTTTTTGTTTTTTGAAAAACTTATTTTTGTAATAAAATCAAAATAAAAGGAAAGAGAATAATATTTTATAATTATACTGCATCTGATCTATTGTGGAACGAAAAAAACAAAACAAAACAAAAACAAATGAATGAATAAACAAATAAATGAATAAATAAATAAATAAATAAATAATACACTGAAAAATATGATTACTAAACTACTGGTTTGTTTTGTAATCTTGCAATATAAAAAGAAATTAATTTTGTAATCTTGCAAATTAAAAAGAAATGACACGGGTTATATATATATATATATATATATATATATATATATATATACACACACACACACACACATATATATAAATAATGACACTAATTATATAATTGATATATCTAATGCAAGAAAAAAAAACTACTTTTAATACATTAAAAAAAGTTTTTTTTTCTTGTTTACCAGTCAAAATCACTTATTTTTTGTCAAAATCAAGACAAAGAAAATAATATTATATTATCTAAAAATAAACAAACAAATAAATATTAAATTAGTAATAAAAAAGAAAAGAAAAACTGAAAAAAAAATTAATTAATTAATTCACACACATACATACACACACACACACACACACACACACACACACATATATACTTCTCTTTCTTTGTCTTGTTTACCAGAAGAAATCGTTCATTTTTGTAATATTTAAGTCAAAATCAAAATCCTTACAATTTAATGCAAGGAAAAAAATAATAAAATGAACTAATAAGTAAAATAAATAAACACAAACAAATAAAAAGCACTAAAAAGTTATATTGGATGGGCTGATGGACAGTTGTAAAATCCTGCCAGTGCCAGAGAAGACAACACTTAGCTTTAAAAGAAATCATATCTTATGCAGTTATAATATATCAAAATATCCATTCAAACAAGAAACAAAATACTCACTAGGAGTATCACTGTGTTAAGGAAAGTTACTTTCAGGTTTACCCTCCCAATATACTGTAGTCTAGTCACACTGGCATACAGGCTACAATGTATCACACAACCTGAAAGTAGCATCAGTGTATTCACAATGGAATCCCAATCACAGGAAACAATGCATCACACAGAATGTTACATTTGAAACAAAGAATCCTCTTAACACATGCAGCGGTTGTCATGGCGACAGCAGAGTTTACGCTGGCCACATCTGTGAGTGCCAGAAAAGAACAAAACCAAACGCTGTTATTTTGTCACATTAGATTCCACTGAAACACAGCAGCTGCATTTTAAAAGCATACATCTCAACTTCATCATGCATGACACTGACCAGTGTTTGGATTTGTGGGTTCAAACCACCCTAATCAAGACTTAAATGCCCTCAAATAATAATAATAAAACACCATTAAAGTGAAGCATTAAACACTTTCTGTCTGAATGCACTTCTAACGACTCTTTCCCAGCAGTGAATTCATCAGGAAGACAATTCTTATGCGGCATTTTGGAGGAAATTAACAATTAGCAACTCATATCCAAAATGAAGACAAACAAGACTATACACAGAACATTTAATGACAAGAGCTCACCGTTTGGGACTGACATAATGACAAAACATAGATAAATATATTCAA
>CM065130.1:35985027-36040027 GCA_033026305.1 Cirrhinus molitorella
TAATTATAGCTCTTACAGTGAGTATTATTATTACTAATAGTTGATTCATTAAAGTTGTTCTTAGTAATATAATTGTAATTAAAAAAGATGTCTGAAGAACATGTCTGAAGAACCATAATTCAAAACCCCATTGTTTTCTTAATTTAAAAGATAAAAAATATATTACAGAAGCAAAACTATATGATATATTAAGATGTGTTTTCAGAGAATATATCTTGAATTAAGTTCATTTTTCTAACTCTAATATTTAGAAGTTAGACAAACCATATAATTATGCATCTTACAGTATAAGTAGTTATAAATATAAATAATATAGTTAATTAAATTTGCTTTTAGTAATAGAACTGCAAGTAAAGAAAATAAATCATGCCTCATGAACTACCATAACAACCCTTAATTATCTTTTTGCAATTAAAAAATATAATATCCTTTATAATAATAAATAAATAGTTGAATTTGAGAAGCAACACTGCATGACGTGTGTATTTTCAGGCATTATACATTGAATCAAGATCAAAGTGTATATATATATATATATATATATATATATATATATATATATATGATTAAAATCTTTTTTTTTTTTTTTTTTTCATTTTTAATCATAAATCTAACAAAATGTGCTTAATACAAAAAATGCTTAATACAAGCTGCCAATAGGGTGAAAAAATACATTTAATTTTGTCCTTGATGTCAAAGACTGCTCATGAAATCAAACTTTATGGTATTTTAAAAGTGAATTACTGCATAAATGCATTCAAATCAAGAAAAAAACACTTTTTTCAAAGAAAGCTGCTATTTGATGTCCAATGCAAAAGCCACTTGAGAATCTGAACTCGGCCAGCAGCGAAATCCACTGGAGCTGCTCCAGTCGTGTTCGCTGTACTTTGGCATTTTCATTAAAAATGAAAGCAAAGAGGTTGGCCGTGATTACAGAAATGTCATTTTTTCATACATATAAACCCTTCTGTATTTCTAATGGCCGAAAAGGGCACATTTTTAAAGCAGGAGCCTTGAAACTGCTCAAAATCCGAAGAGAGTGCAGTGCAGTTATTTTTCACTCTCCACACCAAATGTCCTTTCTGTCGAGATAAAGACACAACTGTGTTCATAGTATCTCTTTACCCTAAGGGCAAGACATGATGGTTTTTCCTCTATTTATCACCTGAAAAAGACGAAGCGAGTAAGCGCGAGAGTGAGAGAGAGAGCCTGTCTGCAGTTTGATATCATACAGCCTATCAAACGCACAGAAATTATATGTCACTCTTCTTCAGCAGATAGGATTCTGCGGCGAGCCGACGGCCTGCCAGACTTTCTGACAGTAAAACTCCAGTCTGGAAGCATCGTGCCAAGACTACGGTAAAGAAATGGACCTGATAACTCCTTCTGGACAGCAAAGAAAATTTCATCTCCTCAAGTCGACTTTTAGCGCCGGAGCACGCTCCAACGTTTGCCACGCCTGCTTTAGTAGGACTAAACCCACAGCCTTGAAAAGATTGAAATTGTATTTATTCCCAGCCAACTGAAGCATATTGAACGGCATTTCTGTGCATGACCAGATTTCCCAGATTTTGTCTGGAATATCATATTTACTAATATCGCCAGCAATGGCGCGTGAAACGCTCGCCGCACATCGATCTGCAGACGTAACTCTTCGATGAACACTCATTACGTTCTTGAGTGGAGTGTGAAATTTTAAAATACGAATGTACGAGGGAATTATGAAAAGCGTTTCCAAACTGGCCACTCGATGCCTCATTGCCCAGCGACTCTAAATCCCATGTATTCTGCAGTGAACGAGCACAGGCTGAAATTCGCTGGGAATTCAGATTAAGCCATTGACTTAGCTAATGCTAAAAATTCTCTGTCTGCAAAACCCTGGTATTTGTGTCTGAGACTGGGATTGAAGCGCTTTCTCTCAACTTTTAGTATGACAAATTTAGACTAAAGGACGATATGTGATGCAACTCTTAGAAAGAGCCATCATATGTCTTGAGACAAACAAATTGTTTAAGACTCCAGAAGTGGGTTCTGAATGTTAAAGCCTGAGGGTTAAAGGGGTCACGAAGTGGAGAAACAAAATGTTCTTGATATTTACACATATGAGAGGTTTGCCGCAACTCCCAAGTTTAACCCTTGTGTGACCTTAAGGACATTTTTGTCTTTTTCATGCATTTTCATTTCATTTTGTCATTTTAATTTATTTTTGTCCTCTATGTGCAACTTTTTTAAATTGACGCATAAAAAATATATATATATTTATTTCTCGCCATCCAAAACTGAAATACACAAGCTCAGATCTGGAATCTGAGGGTGCAAAAAAAAAAAAAAAAATCTAAATATTGAGAAAATCGCCTTTAAAGTTGTCCAAATGAAGTTCTTAGCAATGCATATTACTAATCAAAAATTACGTTTTGATATAGTTATGGTACGAAATTTGGCTATTTGGTTATTGCAATGTATTTTTGGCTATTGCTGCAAATATATATTGTTTCTCCATGTTCCATGTTGTGTTTCCATAGGCATAATGGTTTATACTGTATAAACCATTTTTTTCTATCGCCCTACACCTAAACCTAGCCCTCACAGGAGACTGTGCACACTTTTACTTGTTTTATTTTTTTGATAATTTTGCCTGTGCAAACATTTTGGCACAGGTCTGTATTTTTATTAGAATTTTGATTTGGGTCTAAGTCAATCTGACAACATGACATCAGAATCAGATGGCACAGCCGATTGGTTCTTTTCTGTATCAGTAACCAATGAGCTCACTGCTTAACATTCAAATATATGACTAGTGCCAGGTGTAGCAGTTTGCAGCATGCTTCAGAAACCCTCCACCTTCCCCAGCTCCACCTGTATAGATCTGCTATGAGGTGATTCATATATGCTATGGGGGTTATTCATATATGTTATATGTGCAGCAGCAGTATTTCTCACATGCTTATGGCAGCATGTTGTGGATGTATTGGCAGTAGCAAGTCTCAGTACTTGCTCTGCTGCAGCAGCAGCAGCATAGCAGATCTATTCCACCAAGACCAAATATATTGACATTGTCATGTACATTACCATGCTAATCCCTTTGAGAGCTGTAATGACAGAAATATGTTTTACACTAGGTACAAAAAATTGTTCCTCTCAGAACCTTAAAGACAAAAATGTCCACAATGAAACCCACTAAAACTGCAAGTTTTAATCCCACTGCCTTTTTAACTATAAAGTGATGCACTATTTGTTAATAGGCTTTCATTTTGTTGGCAAGGCTTCAAAATTAAATTTTTTACTATTTTTTAGTAGATGGTGCCATTTGTTTTTCAAGTTTGGCAAATATTTGCTTTATTCCTGTTTTTTGCTTATGCATATTATAGTCTATTATAGAGTCTATAATTGTGTGCTATAATTGTGTGGGTATGCTGGTATGGATGTCAGAGTGTGGTTTGTATGTGTCCTAAATAACATTTCTGTGTGTCTGTGTGTATGTACCCGTAATGTTTGAGAGAGAGAAATTATACTGTACTGCACAAATCCCACTGCTGCGAATCCAATGGGAAAAGTTGTTCTGCACCCAAACAAAATATTATTAAAAAAGCATTTTTTGAGATTTCAACCTCAGATTTGGAACACAACTTGTTTATCTTTATGGCTTTAATTTTCTATCAATTTTTGAGTTCTTTATGTTTTACAAAATGTATATGTTATATAATAAATTGCTCATAAATCATTTTCATAAACTCTATAACTTTTTGCTTTCAATTGTTTACAACTATTTTAACTTCTTTAAAATGACACCAAATTTTGTTTGTCCTCTATGAACCTATGTGTAACTTTTTTTAAATTGACGCATAAGGGTTAAAATATGAATTATTCTTTTCTATTTTTCAAAAAAAACCTGGATTTGTGTGATATCATGATTTTTCCTTGACACACTCCTCAATATATATATATATATATATATATAAATAAAGGTGAATTTTTCTCAATATTTAGATTTTTTTTTTTTTTTTTGCACTCTCAGATTCCGGATCTGAGCTTATGCATTTCAGTTTTAGATTAAAATAAATAAATAAATAAAAATTATATATATATATATATATATATATATATATATATGCAAAAAAAAAAAAATCTAAATACTGAGAAAATCACCTTTAAAGTTGTCCAAATGAAGTTCTTAGCAATAAATAAGTTTTGATATATTTATGGTAGGAAATTTACAAAACATCTTCATGGAACATAATCTTTACTTAATATTCTATTTTGGCATACAAGAAAAATAATTTTGACGCATAAACTGTATGTTTGGCTATTGCTACAAATATACCCATGCTACTTACGACTTGTTTTGTGATCCAGGGTCACCCTACACCTAAACCTAGCCCTCACAGGGGACTGTGCATACTTTTACTTTATTACAAAAAAAACCTCATTCTGTATGATTTATAAGCCTGTTTCCTCATGGGGACCTCACAAATGTCCCCACAAGGTCAATGTTGACTAGTTTTACTATCCTTGTGGGGACATTTGTTCCCCATAATGTGCTAAATACCAGGTGCACACACACACAGACAAATAATGCTTCTTTTTATTCAAAAACTGAGATGCATGAGCTCTAAACCCCTGCTAACTGAAAGAAAACAAGTTGCTAAAAAGGTTATTGATCAAAGATAATATAGCATAATGAGATATTTACAAGGACATTTTACCAAATTAACACCACATTAGCTAAAGGACTTTCAGCACGGCAGAAGGGTTAAAGCTGATTTCTGTGTCAATCTGTCATGCAAAAACAATCGAAATCGCTGTTTATTTGTTATGCTGTGTTTTATATAAGCACGATAACCGCTTTAGCTTCATTATCTCAGCACTGACATGCATAATACTTCAGCAAACACCATATTATGCTGAAAACCATCCCTCTGTTTTGACTTTAAGGGAATTAAGTCTCTAAATTAGGTGCACAGAATCTGAACCACTCGACTGAAACAACATTTGGGATTGATGTAGTGAAGTAAACAGGGTTTGTACCTGCTTCCACTGCGGTAACCGTGATGTTGTGCCAGCCGGCTGTTTCCCGGTCCAGGATCTTTCCTAGAGTGATAGCACCTGTTACAGGATCGATGTTAAAGATCTGCTCCTGGTCTGTGCTCCGGTCTATAGAGAACCTGGGAATAAAGCATAAAGAAGGGTTTAAACAGACCAAAGATCAAATGTATGCTATCCGATTGAAAAACACTTCTCATTTTTCTTTTAAAAACCTATTCCCTTAAAATGGCCAAGCACTGAAAAGACATGAAAATGACTGAAATTGAATCACTCATTTGTAAAAGTTCACAAGTCTGTGACAAATGCATAAACTGACAGAGCATCAGGCTTATGTTTTCTAACTTAATTCAAGATAAAAATGACTTTTTGAGTTTATGATCATCATAATTTAAAAGACAACACCAATTGTGTTAACTTTTAGTCCCGAACTGTGAGGACAAACTAGAGTCAGTTCTTCAATTGCCCTCTCCAAACAAATGATTAATATTTCATACAGCGCTTTGATAAACCAAAATATATTTTCATCCTGTGTGGAATACAAACACCACCGACAGAGAGATGAGGCGACAAAACTCAATGAGGGTTTTGTAATTTTCCCCTCTGACTCGCTGAACTCTCTTCATTTTTTCAAGAGCCTTGAGGGTTTAATGTCAGCTTCTGTGGTTTTAGACTTTTTATGGAATACAAATTCATATGAATTAATTCACTTCTTATTTTACCTTGCGCTTATTACTCTGTGCCAATAGGCTGAGGCGGTGCTTTGGAAAAAGTTTAAACTGCCCAAAGGGAGATGGAAGAAAAGAAGCTATTAAAGTCGAGGTGGAGGAGATCCTGAATTTAGGCCGCGGAAAAGATTTTTCAGCTACATTATTCTTATTGGCTTTTAATTGTCATGGAAGCACTAGTCCAGCGTGTGTTCATTTAAAAAAAGGCCTTGAGTTGTTCAACTTCTGCATGTGTTAATGTTAACATTCTTCATGTACAAATAAACAAAAACAAATGCTTAAGCTGAAACAAAAACTGAAATATTATTTAGTCTGCCTTTCACGCCAGCACAGAAATGATATGTCTGGTTGCTAGGAAAACTAACAGCACAACTCTGCCCTTAAAATCAAAGTCAAGCAAACACTTTAAGAAAAGTAAATATTTTCTTCACTTGAGAAAATCGAAGGATTGGCAAATTTGCTGAAAATGTACTCATCCTTAGGCCATCCAAGATGTTGATGAGTTTATATCATCATCAGATTTGGAGAAATATAGCATTACATCATTTGCTCACCAATGGATCCTTTGCAGTGAATGGGTGCCGTCAGAATAGGAGTCCAAACAGCTGATAAAAACACAAGTAATTCACACCACTCCAGTCCAACAATTAACACTGTGAAACGCCAAAAGCTGTGTGTTTCTAAGAAACAAATCCATCATTACATCAATACATCTTCAAACCTTTGATTCTGGCTAAAATGCAAGTCCATAATCTACAATAAAGCTTTCTCTAGTGAGAGAGAGAAATCTGCACAGATCAAGCACCATTTACAAGCCAAAACAGTCCAAAACAGCTCTAAACATGTATGTGGGCAAATTCTGACAACAAGGGACAGACTTTTTCACTGGAAAAAGCATTATTATATATCATGAACCTGTATTGTATTGTAGGCGAAAGCAATGGTTTGAAGTCATCTTGATGATGGATTTGTATCTTACAAACACACAGATGTTAACTGATGGACTGGAGTGGTGTGGATTACTTGTGGATTATTGTGATGTTTTTAACAGCTGTTTGGACTCTCATTCTGACGGCACCCATTCACTGCAGAGAATCCATTGGTGAACAAATGCTAGAATGCAACATTTCTTCAAATCTGATAAAGAAACAAACTCATCTACATCCCAGATGGGAGGGTGAGTAAGTATTTAGCAAATGATCATTATCAAATTAACTATTCCTTTAATTGATTTTATGCTTAAGACAAGAATTCAACAGCTATTCACATAAAATCTCTTAATAGATTTAAAAAAAAAGGTAAGTGTTTCTTGATTCAAGAATCTGTAGTTATTTTACTGAAAAACAAGGCTTTTTAGAAAGCCATTTCTTGCAGTGTCTAAAGAGATTTAAATGTAGCACATGTATCAATAAAAAGGAGCTCACAAAAAGGCACTGAATTAATAATAAAGCCACTTTAAAATAATAAATAAATAACAAAAATTACTAAAACAAACTAAAATTAAAAAGAACATATACAAATCTAAACTAGTTTAAATAATAATACATAATACTAAAAAACATGTAAAAATTCATAATAATGCTTCCTCCAGTAAAAAAAAAAAAAAAAAGTGTTCTGGTTTGAATCAGGAGAGAAACAAATATGTGGGTGGATTTTGATGTAAGAGACAACAGCAAGTGATGCAATGCTACATTTCTCCAAATCTGATGAAGAAACAAACTCATCTACATCTTAGATGGCTTGAGGGTGAGTAAATATTTAGCAAATTATATTTTTTGGGGGGGTGAACAATTCCTTTAATTGATTTTATGCTTAAGACAAGAAATTGGCAGATATAAAGTCTCTTAATAGATAAAAAAGGGTCATTTTGCTTCTCAGGTAAGTGTTGATCTTGATTCAAGAATGTGTAGTTATTTTACTGAAAAACAAGACTTTTTAGAAAGCCATTTCTCTTGGAGCTCATAAAAAGCCAATAATTAAATTAAATAAATAATTATAAATCATAAAAAAATATATGAAAAATAAATTATAATTGAATTTAGCAAAATAAAATAAAATAAATGAGAAAAAAATAGAAATGTTACATTTAGCAAAAGCTAAAAATAAACATTTTAAAATAATAATAATAATAAAAAACAATAGGAAAATAATAACAAACTAAAGTTAAAAAGAAAACAGAAAACATAAAAATATAAGCTAGTTTAAATAATAATACACAATATTAAAAAAACAACAACAACAACAACAACAACAAAAAAAACAGATTTTAAAATTTCATCATAACACTTCCTCCAGTTAAAAAAAGTGGTCTGGTTTGAATCAGGAGAGAAATCTGCACAGATCAAGCACCGTTTACAAGCCAAAACAGTCCAAAACAGCTCTAAACAAATATTTGGGTGGATTTTGATGTGAGAAACAACAGGACTTAGACTTTTTCAATGGAGGACGTGTTATTATGGATTTTGGACTCATATTTTAGCTAGAAGCATGTTAAAACTGCCCCAATGATGGACAACTTTTGTCTTCTCAAGATGTTAACTGATGGACTGGAGTGGTGTGGATTACTTGTGGATTATTGTGATGTTTTTATCAGCTATTTGGACTGTCATTCTGACGGCACCCATTCACTACAAAGGATCTATTGGTGAGCAAGTGATGCAATGCTACATTTCTCCAAATCTGATGCACTCATCTACATCTTAGATGGCCTGAGGGTGAGTAAATATTTAGCAAATGACATTTTTTGGGATGAACTATTCCTTCAATTGTTTTTATGCTTAAAACAAGAAATTGGCAGATATAAAGTCTCGTAATAGATTTAAAAAATAATAATTATGCTTCTTAGGTAAGTGTATCTTGATTCAAGAATATGTAGTTATTTTACTGAAAAAACAACAACAAAAAAAACAAAAACAAATGGAAAACATTTCTTGCAGCATCCAAAGAAAAAAAAAATCAAGATTTAAATGTAGCACAGGTATCAGTGTCTCTTTTGGAGCTCATAAAAAGTCAATAATTCAATTAAATAAAATAATTATAAATTATTAATATATATATATATATAAAATGTAATTTTATAAAATTAAATAAATGAGGAAAAAAATTAAAAACAAAAAAAATTTGAAATGTTGCATTTGGCAAAAGTTAAAAATAAACATTTTAAAATAAAAATAAAAAACAAAAGGAAAACAAATAGCAACAAACTTACTTAAACTTAATATAAAAAGAAAACAGAACATATGCTGGTTTAAATAATAATACATAATAATAAAAATCACTGATTTTAATCACTGACTTGGACTTTTTCAATAGAGCAAGTGTTATTACAGATTTTGGACTTATATTGCCCCATTGATGGGTGTGTTTTTTACAAACACACAGCTTTTGTCTTCTCAAGATGTTGACTGATAGACTGGAGTGTGGATTACTTGTGGATTATTGTGATGTTTTTTATCAGTTGTTTGGACTCTCATTCTGACGGCACCCATTCACTGCAAAGGATCCATTGATGAGCAAGTGATGCAATGCTACATTTCTCTAAATCTGATGAAGAAACAAACTCATCTACATCTTAGATGGCCTTAGGGTGAGTAAATATTTAGCAAATTATTGTTTTGGGGGGTGAACTATTACTTCAGTTGTTTTAATGCTTAAAACAAGAAATTGGCAGATATAAAGTCTCTTAATAGATTAAAAAAAATGTAATTTTGCTTCTCGGGTAAGTGTATCTTGATTATTTTACTGAAAAACAAGACATTTTAGAAAGCCATTTCTTGCAGCGTCTGAAGAAAAAAAAAACGGAGATTTAAATGTAGCACAAGTATCAATGTCTCTCTTGGAGCTCGTAAAAAGCCACCGCTGAAAGAAAACAAACAAATATTTCCTGTCCAAATAGCAGGAGTGTGTTTTTCCAGCAGGTATAGTGCTCTCCGAGGACTGCATCCGCTCGCTGTCCCGCTGGTATTGGGTGGTACGGGCGCGGGAGAGAGTGATGGGGCTCTGGGCAAAGCCCCTGTTTGCTAGCTGAGTCCAATGGAGATGATTAAAGTGGTACCGATGGGCATGGGCTCCTCGCCATACGCCGACGTGTGCCAGCCAACCAGCAGAGTTTCCTGCCACTGCTCTGTGCTTTATAACACCTGGAGCACTTTGAGCGCAGCCTCATGCATTTTTAATGGAGGTAATTTGCAAAGGCTACGTGTATGTGTGAGAGAGAGACTATACGGCCAGCCAAAGCCTTTTACTTCCCTTGTGCGTCACCTTTGAGCTGCGGCAATGAGTAAATCATATTTCTGTGCGCTGATGGCTCTGGAGAATAAAAAGCTCCATCAGGATGGCGAATTGCGTGACCGAAATGCAGGGCGGGCGTCTTTGATAATGGCGAGGGTCGCTACGCAATTCAGATGGAGCTGCTATGGACCACCTGCAGTCCGTTCACTGATCGTCTGACGCATATTATATACAAAAAAGAAATTATTATAACAAACTCTAATTTGATTGACTGGTTTAATGTGAATTCCAGGCGTAACAGAACAAGGGGGTCTTTATCAGTCTGAACGGAAACCAATGATCATTGCCAAAGATTAACAGGTTAGTGTCATCAAATATTGAAAAGCAGGTCTTAATTTGGGCTTGAAAAAGACAGATTCGGCACCTCTGGAATTGGACGTGACATCCATTTTAGTGGATATGCCACCTCTAAAGCCTCTGAAAGAAAATTATTCTATGACCTGTACATTTGAAAATATATAGCATTATGCTAGCTTAAACTTTTTTTGTAAAATAAAATAAAATAAAACTATTAGATGAGAAGTTATAATAATTAAATTAAATAAAATATATATATGTTTTTAAATGTTATTAAATGTAATTAAATTTAATAAAATAAAACTATTATAATAAAACTGAAATAATAATTAAATAAAATTATAAATTATAAAAATATAAAAAATAAATGATAAATGTTATTTAATTTAACAAAATAAAATAAAACTATAGATGAAGAAATTAATTGAAAAATTAAACAAAATAAATAAATTATAAAAATATAAAAAATGTTAATTTAATTTAATAAAATAAAAATTGAATAATGAATGAAAAAATGAATAAAAATTACATTTAATTTAATTTAAATTTAATTTAATTTAACAAAATACAGAATATTAGATGACAAAATGAATTAAAAATTAAATTAATAAAAAATTATAAAACATAAAAAATGAATTTTAATTTCATAAAAAAATAATGAGAAAAATGCAAAAAAGTGAAATGAGAAATGAGAATTGAAATGAGAAATGAGAAAACAAAAATATAAGCTAGTTTAAATATCAATAAATACTATAATAAAACATAATACCAAAAAAAAAACACTGATTTAAAAAATATATAATATTGGCTATTACAAAAGCAGTGATAGGATTTTTTGTTGTATATATATATATATATATATATATATATATATTTTTTTTTTTTTTTTTCCCCAGACAGGAAACCCCCTTATTTTCTGTGCAAAAATGTGTTTTGCTATATCCATTAACAATCAATGCATAACAACAATAAAACGTACAATTGTCCAGTATGTGATTTATTATGCATCTCTCTCACGGTTTCTGAGAGTTCTCTGTACTTCTGTACTCAATTTTTAGGAGTGCTTCTTCATGCTAGGTTATTATTGCAGTATAATCTATTTGAGATAAACCGGCCTCCTAAAGGCATATAAAAACAAACTGTGCTCGATCACTTAACATGTCAGTCACGCTGTCTCTTTCCGCAAAAAGCGTGCCGTTCCTGGCCAGAATGAGCTGCGATGTGAACCAGACTTTATGCCTGAAGTCACAGGTCTGGACACGCAAGACTACACAACAGCAGACAGAAAGTTTTTGCGATCAAGCAGACATTTGACATGCTTCCCAAGGCCTGGAGGTGAAGAAGCTTTTCTGGACGATGTGTGTGTGCGAGTGTGCGTTTGTAAAGAAGGATGGCAGGTTGATAACTGTGCGTGCCAAGATGCCCATAGCGTAATGGGAAAAGCCCAGGCCAGCACATTCCAAGAGCCACACTTTGTTACGCTTCCGTGACTCGATATATCTCCAGTAATAGGCTCCTCAATGGAGGAAATTGATCCTTGTCTAAACTAAGAAGAAGTGGACTGTGGCCAGGGTGCGAAAACACACACACAAATACACACATAAACAAACAGTTTCGCCTTTTCACTTTATCTCATTGAGGCTTGCGGTCACTGAAGTTGTGCATTGTGATAAAATAGCTGATAAAGCACCGTTCCTGCCAAGCTTAATGATGTATTTAAATTCAAAACCCCTGTAAGATCTATAGCTGCAGAGTTGTGCAACAAAGTTTTGCCCATGCAACAATTTTTCTAGAGATGCCTGGGCATATTACTACTAAATATTGCAGGCCTAAACTTCTGCAGTCTTTCCTTAATGTGATTTATACAAAAATCATTCTAGTATGTTGATTTGCTGCTCAAGAAACATTTCTTCTTATTATCGATGATGAAAACTGTTGTGCTGTCTAATACTATAACATTAAAAAATGCCTTTACTGACACTGTTGATCAATTTAACGCAGGCTTGCTGAATAAAAGTATTTCTTTTTCTTTCTTACAAAACAAAAACTAATAAAAATGACAGAAACATGATCAAATGACTAAAAGTGGCACTACAATTTTAATTAAAAATATAATGTTTACTAAATTAATTAGTAATTAGTATCTTTTGTTCTTTCTAAAACTGGAATCACAATAATATCTACACATTACATAAAATTATATAAATAGTACTGCTAAAATTAAAGTAACTAGTAAAATTTCTTTCTTTTAAAGAAAAAAAGATTAAGCATGAAATAAATTACTAAAACTAACACTAAAAATACAATAATATTAGCAATACATTCTATAAAAGTAGATAAAACTTTCATACCAAAACAGCACTGGTTTAAAAATAAATAACATGTGCACAAAAATATAAAAAAGTAGTTATATATTCCATATATATGCCAAAAAAAAAAAAAAATCACTACAAAATGACAACAAAATTAGCTAAACATTGATGAAGCTTTTATAGCAAAACAGCATCGAATTATACATAAATAAATAAAAATTGCACTTTAAAAAAATACAAAATGTAGCATGCCAAATAACACTAATAAAAAAATCTAAACATTTCACTAAAAATTAGCATTAAAAATATCTATAGATTTTATAAAAGTAGATGAAACTTTTATACCAAAATAAAACTGATAAATAATTGTAAAACTTGCCATTAAAAACATTACAAAGAAGTAGAAAAAAAACCTTTCTCTAAAAAATTACAATAAAATTAGCTATATATTCTATAAAAGTAAATTAAATGTTTTATAGCAGAATAGCACTGAATTAAAAATAAATAAATACAAATTGCACTACAAAAATACAAAAAAAAAAAAAAAAAGTTATTCATTGTATAAAAAGAGATGAAACTCTTATGCCAAATAACACTGATTTAAAAAACAATTTAAAACTTTAAAAAATACATTTTTTTATATATATTTTATAGAAGTAGATGAAACTTTTATATCAAATTAACACTGGTTAAAAAAAAAGTAATTATAATGTTGGTAATACTCTTGTAAAATGTGAAACAGGAAGTATTGCAGTTTTTTTTTTTTTTTTTTATATCATGTTAGGTCTGTCATATTCTTATTATTTGGACACAGAAAATGTAAGAACATTTTGTACTGTAAAAAAAAAATAAAAATAAAAATTGACTCCAACATTAGTGTGTATTATACTAAAACTGCCACTAAATATACAAGTAGGAAATGTTCCTAAAACAACATCTCTATCCCAATCACACCACTGACCTTAAAGTCAACATAAAACAGCATTCGCAATCCATTTTTTCTTCCATACTGTGACATATTTCCACATGAAATCATATCCTTAATGATCCATGTGTAAATTCAGACAGGCTGTACTGTACCTGATGGGGACGTTATCCATATCTGGGTCTTTGGCAGTCACAATCCCAACCAGCGCACCCAAGCGAGCGTCTTCCTGAACCTCCATGATGGTGCCAGTCGCAGGGATGAAGATGGGAGGCTCATCCACATCTGACACACTGACTCGCACGATGGTTTGGTCCCGGAAAGAGCCGAGATCCACGAAACGAGGGTCGACGTGTTTGTTCACAGCCTCCACGACCACATTATGTGTGCGTTTGTTCTCAAAGTCAAGAGGCTGAAAAGAAAGAGACATTTATAAAACACAAAGACTACAATACACACATTTCTAAGGCTGTAAATGATTTTAGTTTAATTGCAGAAACGTCCACATTCAGCTGGTGCTTCACATGTCTTGACTGACGTTGATCAAATAAAAACCTCATCCTACTAAGACATATTATTGGAGATATAGAGTTACACTCTTAAAAACAAAGGTGATTCACAATGCCACAGAAGAGCCTTTTTTGTTTAAATGGTTCCCTGAAGAATCTTTCAGTTTCACAAAAGGTTCTTTGTGGTGAAAGAGTTAAAAAAAGGTAAAAAAAAAGAGAGAGATGTTTTTTCTAAAGAACGTTTGACTGAATGGTTCTTTGTGGAACCAAAAATGGTTCTTCTATGGCATCACTGTGAAGAACCTTTTAAAGCACCTTTATTTTTAAGAGTGTATATGCATTATGTAACGGATAATGTACATCCAGCAGGTTGTTATCGCAGAATAAAGCTTTATTATCCCACTTATTACACAGCTTCTTGCCACAAAAGTAAATAATTAGACATAAAACCTTGATCTGATTTGAAATATTTGAACGCAAAGCTTCAGTGAAGAAAGCCGTTACATAGGAAGCCTCAAGTTCAAACTAAAAGGACATTTAAGGGAGATGGTGCACTTATTACACAAGATTTCACAAGAGAAAATAATTATGGCGATAAAAGATATTTATTCAAGAAATCTTATCAGTTTGTTAGTTCTCTTATAATCCATTAACGTTACAGCATACAAAACAATCGTAAAGCAATATTTCACAATTCAAATAACAATGGATGGCATTATATATATATATATTGGGGCAGCCGTGGCCTAATGGTTAGGGAGTCTGACTTGTAACCAAGAGGTTGGGAGTTCGAGTCCCAGGTCCGGCAGGGATTGACGGTAGGGGGAGTGAATATCCAGCGCTCTCTCCATCGTCAATACCACGACTGAGGTGAGACCCTTGAGCAAGGCACCGAACCCCCAACTGCTCCCCGGGCGCCGCAGCAATGCAATGGCTGCCCACTGCTCCGGGTGTATGTTCACGGTGTGTGTGTGTGTTCACTACACTGTGTGTGCACTTGGATGGGTTAAATGCAGAGCACAAATTCCTAGTATGGGTCACCATACTTGGCCTCACGTCTCGTCACTTTCACTTTTTATATATATATTAATTTAAATCATTTAAAATATTAAATGAGAAGGTGTGTCCAAACTTTTGACTGGTAGTGTGTGTGTGTGCCTATATACACACACTACCACGGTGCCTATATATATATATATATATATATATATATATACACACACACACTACCAGTCAAAAGTTTGGACACACCTTCTCATTTAATATTTTTTAAAGAAGATTCTTATGCTTATCAAGGCTTTTTTCACTTGATCAAAAATACAGAAAAAAAATTTATATTGTGAAATATTATTACAGTGTAAATCAATGTTTTTCTGTATTAATATACATTAAAATTTAATTTATATCTGTAATTAAAGTTGAATTTCCAGAATCATTACTCCAGTCTTCAGTGTCACGTGATCCTTCAAAAATCATTGTAATATACTGATTTGTTATCAGTGCTGGAAACAGTTGCACTGCTTAATTTTTTTTTGGAAACTGTGATAATTTTTTTAGTATTTTTTGATCAATAAAAAAGAACAGCGTTTATTTAAAACAGAAAGGTTTTATAACAATATACACTACTGTATAAAAGTTTGGAGTCAGTACATTTTTATTCTTTTTTTTTTTTTTTGAAAGAAATTAATACTTTTATTCACCAAGGATGTGTTAAATTAATAAAAAGTGATAGCATAAATTTACATTGTTAGAAAAGATTTAGATTTTGAATAAATGCTGTTTTTTTATAACTTGTTATTCATCAAATAATCCTGAAAAAAGGTTTCAAAAAACTATTTGGCAGCACAACTGGATCATGTGACACTTAAGACTGGAGTAACAGCTTTTCAAAATTCAGCTTTGCATCACAGCAATAAATTATATTGTAAAGTATATTAAAATAAAAAAACACCATTTTATATTGTAATAACATTTTGCAATATTACTGTTTTTTTCTGTATTTTTGATCAAATAAATGCAGCCTTGATGAGCATAAGAGACTTCTTTAAAAAACATTAAATGAGAGGGTGTACACTACTTTTGACTGGTAGTGTATATATATATATATATATATATATATATATATACAGGGTGCAATTTGTGAAAATAGCAGAGGGGGGGATGCTTCTGAAATTTTTTTTTTCTCTATCCACAGGTGGAGGCTGACCAAACTCCAGTAAAGCTATAGGTAACCTAAGTAACCTAATGTTAGTGTAGGCCTAATCAGTTAACAACGTACATTATATACCCGTCTTTTTAGGCAAGTACCAGATAATAAGTGTCACATTATGAAATGTTTTTAATACGACGGAAACTGTCTCATGTTATCACAATTTAATAAAAACATTGTAAGTTAGGCCTATTAATTGTAATGATTTCATTTCAAACAAAGAATAAATTATAGAGAAAACAAGCAAAGAACGCAGTATCAACAGAGCTTTTTGAAAATCCGAATCAGTAAACCACTGCTTCACAAAATGATTCACTGTTTCGAAGTCGGATCGCAAATTATTTGATTCAGAACAGGACGTTAAAGTGCGTATGGCAATCATTCCCCACAGCAAATCGCATATATATATGAAGAGTTCCAATGCAAAACCCCCTAAAAGCCATCTCGGTTAAAAATGAGATAATGATACTGAGTGAATGCTCTGGACACATAATATGCATCCATCAAATACTTTTACTTCAAACTCGCTAAAATCCCAGCCTCAGCCCAATCAGAAGTCCCACTACTTACATAGAAACCTATACATCGGAGCCTGATAAAAATGCATTTTTTGAAGAAAGACGTCAGATGGATTTAGAGGCTTTTGCATCTGAACTCTTCATATATACAGGAAGACAATAAAAGGGAAAAATAAATGATTGAGTTTAACAAGAGGTACAGAGGTAGTAATATTTGTCATTACGTACTATTCATCAAATCATTATTCATTTTCATATATTTGACACTTTTTTGTTGTTGATGTTTTTAAGTGTTGTAATTAGGTAGTTGAAGTATAAACTACTCGTTTATTGGTCAGAGGAGAACTGACCCCCAGACTGAGCCTGGTTTCTCCCAAGGTTTTTTTTTCTCCATCAGTGTCACAGATGGAGTTTTGGTTCCTTGCCACTGTCGCCTATGGCTTGCTCAGTTGGGGACAACAGCTAAATTGGGGACAAACAATTTATTAATTTGGAACTATTGATTAATTTCCTCAAACTAAAATTGTTTAAAGTTTCTTTTGAATTATTGATATATTACTTTCCCATTTGATACTGTAAAGTTGGTTTGACACAATTTGTATTGTAAAAAGCGCTATATAAATAAAGCTGACTTGACTTGAAGTCACAAAGAAAATTATGTAATTTGGGTAATGATGAAGAAAATGTACATTTATGAATATAGTATTTAGCCAATAAAATAATTACATTTCCTATATATTCTATTTTATGTTTACAGAAAAGAAACATAACAGAATATATGGCACATAGTTAAATCAATGTCTACATTGGATTTTGCATTAAGAAATTGACAAGTCAGACCAAAATTCTTTAACCAGGCAGCATTTGAAACAGTACTGAAATTACAAAAATTACTTTTTAAGTGAGCATTACCAAATTTTGATGTAATCTCATTAGTGGGGTATATATTATGTAAAGTTTTTAAATATAGTTCTTCAACTTTGTTGGAGACACCAAATTTATAAGGTAAGAGCCATGCTTTTTTTCCAGTTAATCTTATCTATTAAAGAATTCCCCTAAAAAATTCCCTTAGGTGTAATTTTCTTAATTGAGACACATTTCTTATCCTTTTATTACTACATTTTGAGTTGTAAATACTTTTGTCATGAACCAAAAACATCTGCTCACTTTTTACCATCTTTTCAAATGATAAATGGCATTTCATTAAATGGACAAGACCATTTGGTTTACTGGTTGTTATCTGGGAATATCAAACCTTGGAATGTGGCAACTGACCAATCAGAATTGAGTATTCCCCGGAATACTCGTGGAATAGATGCATTTTTACTGTTATATAGATCTCCTTGATTTACATTACAAACTATCAGAATTTCATCTTACTTTTCGATCGTATATATCTCTATATTTATCTAATATATTGTCACTATACTATACTATATGAGTCATAAAATCATAAAATGATCAAATATGATACTCGGATCAATAAAAGGTAAAATCATACTTTTTAATATTTTGTTCATTTTTGTGTGTGTGTTAAACACTTCTGGTACTGTTTTGAAGTACCACTTGATGTTAAAAAGCACTAGCTAACACCAAAATACACAACACAGCCACATTTGAAGGGCAGGACGACCTTCAGAGCGTGAAATGGCACGGCCGAGGCGTTTTCCATCTACCTTTTTGATGGTGATGATGGCCTCTTGTGTGTCTCCGTCAGTGGAGACTCTGAACAGCTCTCCGCCCTCCTCGTCTTTGATCAGGTAACTCATATCCGTATTCTCGCCCATGTCCGCATCTGTGGCGATCACCCGGCCGATCGACGTCCCGACGGCCGCACCCTCCGAGACCGAAAACTGATACATCTCTGTGAGAAAAAGAGAGGACGTTACTTTCATGATGGTTTCCATTCATGTTGACACACTGTGCTGAGAATGCATGCATATTAGGGCTGGGGAATACAGCAAAAGAAAAAAATCCTTTTGATGATATTTAAATTTTAAATAATAAATACATACTGTGAAATAGTTTCTCTGTATGTGTGTATTGGCACTGAATGTCTTAAAAGTGGTGCTTTTCTTCAATTAAAAGTTACAAAAAAAAAAAAAAAAAAAAAAAAAATACATTTTTTTATGCACCAATAAAACAATGCATTGCAAAATAACTCTTTTGCTCATCAAGGCTGCATTTATTTGATTAAAAATACAGTAAAATCAGTAAAATATTATTGCAATTTAATATGACTATTTTAATATATTGTAAATTATAATTTATTCATGTGATCAAACCTGAATTTTCAGCATCATTACTATAGTTTTCAGTGTCACATGATCCTTCAGAAATTATTCTAATATGCTGATTTGCTGCTCAAGAAACATTTCTGATTACTATCAATGTTGAAAACAATTGTGCTGTGTCATTTTTTTGTGAAAACTGTGATGCGTTTGATTTTTCAGGATTTTTTGATAAACAGGATGTTCAAAAGAACATTATTTATTTGAAACAGAAATTTTGTGTAACATTAAAAATTTCACTTTTAATTATTCTAATAGACCCTTTTAAATAAAAGTATTTTTTCTTCCAAAAATTAGGGCTGTCAAACGATTAATCACGATTAATCGCATCCAAAATAAAAGTTTATGTTTACATACTATATGTGTGTTTACTTTGTGTATTTATTATGTACATATAAATACACACACATACATGTATATATTAAAACAAAATGTTTATATGTATATATATTTATACCTGTATACTCTTTAGATTGTAAATAAATATAAATATTTTGGATATAAATCAAACATATTTTCCCTTATTATATACATGCATGTGTGTGTATTTTTATATACATAATAAATATACACAGTACACAAATATATTGTGTGTAAACATAAACTTTTATTTTGGATGCGATTAATCGCGATTAATCGTTTGACAGCCCTACCAAAAATTCTAAAATATATTTATAAAATATAAAATAAATTTTATATTAAATTATTTTTAAATATGCCAAAAGCCACTATTGAGCAATGACTCAAATAAATCATTCTGAACTGATTAATTAAAATCCATGATTCACAGACACATTCTAAACATGTTTCTTAAAATAATCTTCAAATCAGGCTGACTTGTGTTTACTAGAGAAGCACCTATCATCTCTCAACCTCAGCTACATCCATCTAGAAAGTTTTCTACATAATCATTAAGAATCGATTTCTCTATGGAGAAAATGAATGGTCTGTTTACATCCAAAGTCGACTGTTGCGCTATTTAATTTGAAGCTGCTTCAACAGCAACAAAACACAACGTCAAACCTGGCTTTAATGAGCATCCTGGCCTTACATAATGTACAGTCTATAATATATGTAATGTAGGCAATATGCTAGAGTGCAGTATGTGTCATAACAGAGTATAAAGATTTCAGCTTGGCCCACAATACAAAAAGCAGCTTAATGAATTAGATGCTAGAGCAAAACTGGCATAAATGAGGCTTTTGTGGAGAATGAAAGGGGGAAAAAAGAAAAGAGAGTCAACGAAATATAGAGAAAAACAGACATCAGGGCATGTGAGACAGTATTACAGCGAGTCTCTTTGCTGTAATAAAGCTAATGCTGCTTTTCCTCTGGAGGAAATGGAAAGGGAGGACGGAAGAACAGCAGAAAAGGGAACATAATACCCCAATGTGTTTCATTGCTCTTTATACGGTGTGGCTGCTAACACACACACACACAGAGTCTTGCTTCCAGATATGAAATGTATTAAAGCTTTGGCCATGTGGTCTGCTCTGATGTGAGCAATGAGACAAAGTGCTTTTTATTTGTCTGAGCCTGTGATGTGTATTACAGCCGCTCTATTCAGAGTCAAAGCACAGCGCTGGCCTCCGATACAATATAGGAGTCAAACACACGCATGCTGACTATAGCATAATATCTGTCTGGCGTGATGCCTGAAAATAATAATACACATATATACGTAGCCATTGACGATGCAATTGTATGATGCGTAATATTTTATAACTCAATATAAGCAGACATTGTGATGTGCACAAAATTCAATATATTTTTTGCTATGATTACATTTAGTCTGCTAAGCTAAAATAAATAATAAAAGAAATACATTTACTGACCACTTATGCACTACATATCAAAAGTTTAGGGCAAGTACAATATATATTTGGATAGCAAGTACAATAAATTGTTCAAAAGTGACAGCAAAGACATTTATAGCGTTACAAAAGATTTCTATTTCAAATAAATGCTGTTCTTTCAAGCTGTCTATTCGTCAAAGAATCCTGAAAAATAAAACTGATCACACTTCCCACAAAAAACATGAAGCAGTACAACTGTTTTCAACATTGATAATAATCAGAAATGTTTCTTGAGCAACAAATCAGCATATTAGAATGTGTAGAAATGTGTCTTAAGTAATAGCCAAAAATACATTGTATGGGTTAAAATGATTGATTTTTCTATTATGCCAAAAATCATTAGGATTTTCCATGAGCATATTTTGTAAATATACTGTAAAAATTTCAAAATTAAATTTCTGATTAGGAATATGCATTGCTAAGAACTTCACTTGAACAAATTTAAAGTTGATTTTCTCAATATTTAGATTTTTTTGCACCCTCCGGACTTTCAAATAGTTGTATTTCGGCCAAATATCCCATCCTAACAAACCATACCTCAATGGAAAGCTTATTTATTCAGCTTTTATATGATGCATAAATCTCAATTTAAAATAAATAAATAAATAATAATAATAAATTGACCCTTATGACTGTTTTTTTGGTCCACGGTCACAAATGATGCTGAAAATTCAGCTTTTACCACAGCAATAAATAACATTTTACTATATGTTCTTATAGAAAACAGATATTTTGAATTAACATGATATTTTCACAATTTCACAATTTTTTTGTACTGTGTGTTTGATCATATAAACGCAGCCTTGGTGAGAGAAAACATTTATATACAGGAGCAGCTCAAAAAGTTTAATTTTGTTTAATTTTGATGATTAGAGCTTACAGCTCAGCGTTTTTTGATTGATCTTAGGAAATATTCTAATATTCTGAGAAACTGGATTTTTGACTTTCATGAGCTTTACGCTCTAATTATCAAAGTAAAAAAAAAAAAATGTTTTACTTTACATGTAATGAATCTAGAAAATATGAAAGTTTCATTTTTTGAAACAAGTTACAACAAAAAATGACCTTTAGATATATATTTTAGATAGATAGATAGATAGATAGATAGATAGATAGATAGATAGATAAAAAGATATTTTATATATATCTTACCAACCCAAACTTTTGAATGGTAGTGTACTGTAGATTCCATAATATCATGCAAAATATGTTTTGAAATATAAGCTAGATCAACTTAACACTGATAAGATCAACTTATACAGTACACAAGCTGTATCACAGGATTTTTAATCAAAAGAAATCCCTGCCAAAAAGTTTTTTTTCAGACAGTGGTATCATTTCAGTTTGAAGGCTGGAAGGATTTCGATGGCTTCAATGGTTCTGACCAAACACGTACGACTGACAGCCTCTGACTGACGAGACGTTTGATAGACCTTCAGAACTGACAGCAGAGGTTTAGTGGCGTTCACATTCACAGCCATTTGCAGCAACAGAGAAGCCATTTGTTTTCAATGAGAGCTGGTGATTTAAAGGAACAGTAACCGCAACACTTCTGTCAACTGTTACTCATCCTCATTAAGATCTCGGTGACTCTTTTCATTATAATTAAAGGATAGCTACAAGATGAGAATGCAGCACAAGCCAGACACTACTTGAAAATCTAAACTAATAGAGTTTTGTATTGCACAAGTGACACGAGCAGGTTGTGAGACAAATGTTGCTATTTGCATTTGCAGTTGAGCATTCATCTGCTTTTAGAGTCTCTTCCACAGAGAAAAAAGTGGTTAATTGGTTGATATTTGTGTTTTTCCAGTCTCAAACGGATACTTGAATGCTATATACAATACTCATGTTCTTTATTAATAGGACTATAAGTCTGATGTCGATGTTTAGGTTATTTTAAAGAAATAGTTCACCCAAAAACAACACTTCACTGACAATGTACTTACCCTCAGTGCATCCCAGATGTAAATGAGTTTGTTTTCTCATCAGATTTGGAGAAATGTAGCATTCCATCACTTGCTCACCAATAGACCATCTGTAGTGAATGGGTGCCGTCAGAAAGAGAGTCCAAACAGGTGATAAAAGCATCACAATAATCCACAAGTAATCCACACCACTCGAGTCCATCAATTAACATCTTAAGAAGACAAAAGCTGTGTGTTTGCAAGAAACAAATTCATTAATTAGACATTTTAACTTCAAACCATTGCTTTCAGCTAAAATACAAGGCCATAATCCATAATAACATTTCCTCCAGTGAAAAAGTCCATCCCCTGTTGTCTCTCACATCATAATCGACCAAAATATATGTTTAGAGCTGTTTTGGCTTGTAAACAAGGCTTGATCTGTGCAGATTTCAGACAACTTTTACACTGGAAAAAGCTATATGTTATAAATTATGAATAGATGACTAATGTAAAGCTGAAAGAAAAAAAAAAAAAAAAAAAAAAAAAACTCAATGATGCAGCTTTTGGTTTCTCAAGACATGAATTGATGAACTGGAGTGGTGTGGATCATTGGGATGTTTTTATTAGCTGTTTGCACTCTCATTCTGACGGCACCCATTAGCTGAAAGCATTGCTTTGAAGTTAAATTGAATTAAAGTTGAATTTGTTTCTTGCAAACACACAGCTTTTGTCTTCTTAAGATGTTAATTGATGGACTTGAGTGGTGTGGAGTACTTGTGTATTATTGTGATGCTTTTATCACCTGTTTAGACTCTCTTTCTGACGGCACCCATTCACTACAGTGCATCCCTTGGTAAGCAAGTGATGTAATGCTGCATTTTTCCAAATCTGATAAAGAAACAAACTCATCTACATCTTGGATGGCCTGAGGGTGAGCACATAGTCAGCAAATAGTCATTTTAGGGTGAACTATTTCTTTAAAACAACATAAGCATTGACATCAGATATATAGTCCCATCAATAAAGAGCATGAGCATTGGAAATAACATTGAAGCATTCAACTGAGACTAGAAAAACACAAATATCAACCAATTAACCACCTTTTTTCTTTAGTGAAGAGACTCTAAAAGTAGATGAATGCTCAACCGCAAATGCAAATAGCAACATTTGTCTCACAGCCTGCTCGTGTCACTTCTGCAATACAAAACTCTATTAGTTTGTTCCAAAGTGTTTAGATTTTCAAGTAGTGTCTGGCTTGTACCGCATTCTCTCTTAGCAGGGACAAATTCTGTGCTTTATTAGTTTATAGCTGGAGCTGCTCAATGATTCCACCGCATTAGTCGTCTCAATGTGAGCCAAAGCAAACAGAGCTGGGCTGTTCCAGCATTACAGAATGTCAATGCGCAATTTACATACTTTGCCATCTGGAATTTAAAGTCTTTTGAGCACTTAAACAAATTATTTAAAATATGAATAATTACAGGAATTTTATCAAGGTTACCTCTTCAGTTGCAGAGTGCTCTGCTTTTTCACATTAAGGATAAACTGTCATTTATTATTTTTAACAATAAAGAATTAAGGTTAATCTTTTAAGGTTTCATTTGTTAATATGAACAATAAACAGTTCTAGAGCATTTATTCATCTTAGTCAATGATCATTTCAGCATTCACATTACGTTCTCAAAATCAAAAGCTGTGTTTAGCACTGTGAACTAACAATTACATTTTTACTAACTAACATTAAGATCAATTAATGCTTTCAAAATACACTGTTCATTGCTGTAAGTTGGCTATTGCATTACTAATGTTACCAAATGAGACCTTATTGTAAAGTGTTACCCATTTATTTACCTTTATGTCTTTTTTTAGACCTGGAAATGACAATTTTTATATTTCTAAGCCCATTTGGTGAGAAACTAAAACATTAACTAGAGCTACACACACACTACTGCTCAAAAGTTTAGGATCAATAAGACTTTTAAGTCTCTAATGCTTATCAAGGCTGCATTTATTAGATCAAAAATACAGAAAAAAACAGTAATATTGCAAAATGTTATTACAATATAAAATAATGTTTTTTTTATATATATATATATATATATATGCTTTAAAATATTTTAAGTTTTAAGTGTCACATAATTCTTCAGAAATCATTCTAATATACTGATTTATTATTAGAATTATCAATGTTGGAAACAGCTGTGCTGCCAAATATTTTTTTGGAACCTGTGATTTTTTATTTTTTTTTGTTCAGGATTCTCTGATGAATAACAAGTTAAAAAGAACAACATTTATTTAAATCTTTTCCAACAGTGTAAATCTATGCTATCACTTTTTATTCATTTAACACATCCTTGGTGAATAAAAGTATTAATTTCTTTCAAAAAAAAAGAAAGAATAAAAATGTACTGACCCCAAACTTTTGAAAACCTTTCTATTTTAAATAAATGCTGTTCTTTTTATTTTTTTATTGATCAAAGAATCCTAAAAAAAAGTATCACAGGTTCCAAAAAAAAAAAAAATAATAATAATAATAATAATAATAATAAGCAGCACAACTGTTTATCAACATTGATAATAAATCAACATATTAGAACGATTTCTGAAGGATCATGTGACACTGAAGGCTGAAGTAATGCTGAAAATGTAGCGTTGTATCACAGAAATAAATTACATTTTAAAATGCATTCACATTATAACAAAAGTTATTTTAAATTGAAATAATAAATTTCACAATATTACATTTATTTCCCTGTATTTTTGATCAAATAAATGCAGCATTGATGAGCATAAGAAAAGCATTAAAAAACATATTGATTCCAAACTTTTGAGCAGCAGTGTATAATTTTTATTGATTGAAATAAAATGAAATACAATAAAATATAAATATTCCATGAAAAAAAAAAAATTAATAATAATAGAAATGTGGCCTTGGCAATTAACTGAAATAAAAGAAGTGGACGTACTAAAATTACTAAAACTGAAGAAAAAATAAATATAAAATAAACAATAATATGCTACAATAGTATATAAATAACACTACATATATATATATATATATATATATATATATATATATACTAAAACTGAAAAAAAAAAAATAATAAAAAAAGCAAGAAAAAGGCAAAATAAAAAAAGCACATCCAATTTCCTAAAAGTAACCTAAAACTAAAATGAACATTGAAAACACAAAAAGCTATTTCAAAATATTAATAACTGTTATAATAGTACTAAAATACTAAATACTATACTAAAATCACACAAATTAGAAATTAGCAACAAGCTAAATAAGTCTGAACTAGTGCATTATGTTAACAAATGAGACTCTAAACTTATTCTACCCATTTATTAACCTTTATGGCTTGGAAATCACAATTTGAAATATTCCAATGGCATTTTTGCTGGGGATATGTTCAAGAATGTGACAGACGGCTGACAGCGTTCACCCAAAGGACGCATATGACGGCATGCGCTGACATAAAGCACACTCACTCTGAGGGAAGCGTGGAGGGTTGTCATTAACATCCGTGATCACTATGGTCACTGTGGTGGAACCGGAGAGGCCACCCATTTGGCCTGCCATATCTGTTGCCTTGACAACCAGCTCATAGCGGTCCTGCGTCTCACGATCGAGATCCGCCACAGCCGTCCAGATCACTCCTGAAGTCGAAGAAAGAAGAAGAGAGAGATGTAGATTGACGGGTGTTTAAAGGTCACACGAGCTGCATTGCAATGTCTGAAGCCCTGAAGCTAATAGCTCTTCTTGTGCTTTTAAAATTAACTTCAATTCAAAGAAACTATTATGCAATTAATGTGCTGCCTAGAGAGAGAAAAAAAAAATACAAAAATTACATATGTTCCTTCTGCCATAGTTGCCAATTAGCTCTCTGATATAATTATAAATACATAGGAGACTCATTCATTAGACTCATTTGAAATAATTAATGCTATTAAGTTTGTAGGTGAGCAGTTTGAAAATTACATTTGCGAAAATTAGAAATGTTATTTACTGAAATAAGTTTAAAATTAAGTAAAGAAATAAAAATGAATTAAATATAAAAAAATAAATAAATAAAAAGCTGAATAGAAATGTTTAACTAATAAAAATGACAAAAAAACAAAACAAAAATACAAAAGCTTAAATTAAATATAAAACTAATTTTTAGCTAACTCTACATGCATAAAACTAATACAAATGACAAAAAAGAACTTAACAAAATTGCTAAAACTTAAACTACAAATATTAATAATAATGATAATAAAAAAAATTAAATAAATGACAAAAGCACAACAAACTAACTAAAAATTTTTTAAAAATGAAAATATAAAAGGCTAACTCAAAATTTACAAATTTTACAATTAAAATTTTAGTGAATGAATATGTATTTTTTCTTCTCTTTTTTTATTATTATTATTATTATTATTATTTAGTTTTTTTCATATATATATATATATATATATATATATATATATATATACACACACACACACACACACACATATACATATATAAATGATAAATGACAAAATAAAAAAAAAACACATATACATATATATATATATATATATATATAAATGATAAATGACAAAATAATATAAAAAAAAACTAAAACTTTGACTAAAATTTAAATGAAAAATGGAAAAATAAAACGCTTTTTCAGAATATTAATAAATGCTATAAGGATATAAAATAAACAATAAAAAACAAATATAAAATACACAGAAATATAAACAATAATAATAATAATAATAATAAATATATATATATATATATATATATATTATATATTATATATTATATATATATAATAAAATAATACATAAGCACAAAAATGTAAAACTGTAAAACATAAAAAAGCTAATTCAAAATATCAATAAATGGTATAATAGTATATACTAATAAAATTATGCAAATTAAAAAATGGCAACAAAAGCTATAAATATTATATTACAGCAACAACAGCAATAAATATTACATTACATAATAGTATACTATATTATACACTTGTAGGTATCAGACAGATAGATGATTTGCAAATAAACACAAGACTACAATGTCTCAAAAGCCATAAAAGTCAGCAACTGGCTTGCTTTTCTCCTCTAAACGTGAGCTGGCGCATGAGCACTGGTCCTGGAATCAAGATATTTTTGGGAGTGAAATAAAGACAATGGCACTGTGTTACCCTGAAGGACTGCAATTATCCTTTGTTGCCATGGCATTGGTTAGACACAGGCATGGAAATTATGAGAATGGTAAAGGACACACGCCAGCCTGACACTCCTGCTGCGTCTCTCCCTTTATTCTGCTCACATCGCAAGGAAATCTAAAATCAGGACTTTTTTTTCAAGAATGCAGGCAAAAGATAAGCAGAAAGACCATAACCTGTTGCGTATAACCTTTCCTCACACTCCCTCTCTCTCTTCTGTCCCGATGTCACATGAGCACGACTGGATGCAGCGAATTTGACACGAAATGTGACAAGCCACTAAAAATCACTGTCAGTCAAACGGCGGGAGACGACGGCAGACGTTACAGTAGCGATGAGTGAAAGATTTCATCAGCCAGAATCTTACATCTACATTAAAGACCCCATGAAATCGCGATCAAAGCGTTGTGCTTTTCATTCTGTGTCTGTCAGATTCACTAGTGTAAAAGCTGACAAAATCAATGGAATTGTTGATAAGAGTCGTTTGCTACATCTGCACTCATCTAGAATCATTTCTACACAAAACTGCCAGCTAAAAATTTTGTTTTCATGTTTTTATTCTAAAATGTTGTTTATTATTAAAATATATTTTTGTAATCTTTGTAATTTTTTGTAATCACATCAGAAGGTTTTTTTTTTTTTTTGCATTGTGAAATTTTAATCATAAACATATTTTAATCACAATTAGGAAAGGCCATTGCATTACTGTAGTAATAATAATAATAATTATTATTATTATTATTATTATTATTTATAAGAAATGTACATTAATGTACACATTTTGACAGAAAATGTGCTTGGATTTTATAGAAAATAATAATAATAATAATAATAATAATAATAATAATAATAATGTATACCATAAACACTACATTTAATTAATAACAAAATATCAATAATAATACTAAGAAAAAAGCTTTTTTCTAATTCAAAACACATGACAGAAAACATGCCTGGATTATATAGAAAATAATACAAATAATAATAATAATAATAATAATAATAATAATAATAACACAAAATAATAGTAATAATAATAATTATTATTATTATAATACATATATATTTTTTCATTTTATTGCATATAGAAAATAATACTTGCATGAATTATTAATAATCACAATTTAAAAAATGTGCTTAAAAATAATGTCACACATAATAATAATAATAATAATAATAATAAGAAGAAGAAGAAGAAGAAGAAGAAGAAGAAGAAGAAGAAGAAGAAGAATTTTGTCTACAATAAATACTACATTTCATTACCCAACATCATATTTCAAACCATTAAGATGTATTTTTTTTACATTGCAATGTT
The DNA here is from genome assembly GCA_033026305.1 of Cirrhinus molitorella. Lineage (NCBI taxonomy): Eukaryota > Metazoa > Chordata > Actinopteri > Cypriniformes > Cyprinidae > Cirrhinus > Cirrhinus molitorella. The sequence goes on from CM065130.1 coordinate 36,014,435, forward strand.
TTGCTATAAAATAATATAAAATAATACTTTTCCCAAATTTACATTAATGAAAACACATTTTGACAGAAAAAAATAAATAAAATAAAAATAAATAAATAAATAATAATAATAATAATAATTTTGTCTACAATAAATACTACATTTCATTACCCAACATCATATTTCAAACCATTAAGATGTTTTTTTTTTTTTACATTGCAATATTGTTTTGCTATAAAATAATATAAAATAATACTTTTCCCAAATTTACATTAATGTAAACACATTTTGAAAATTAAAAAATATATAATAATAATAATAATAATAATAATAATACATGCTACACTTCATTCCCCAACATCATATTTCTAAACCATTAAGATAAAATAATAGAAAATAACATTAATAGAAAATTCACATTACTTTTCACACTACTGGTGCTTGAATTTTATAGAAAATAATGTCACATCCACAACAACAACACCAATAATAATACATCTTAATGGTTTAAGAAATATTACATTGAGTTGTGAAATATGACCCAGACATGTTTTCATGCTAAAAACAGCACTATTCTGAAATCTTCTGAACATTAGACAATAAAATGCACCGCTCCTGTAGTCAAACACCTACTTGGGAAAACGCAAACCCAAAACAAAACGGATGCGTGGCATTCCTTGTGGGTTTGTGCAACAAACAGCCCCTCATCTGGCTGCCTATGTCAGTTTCTTTCTGTTCTTTTTCAATCTGCATTTCTTTTGCTCTCCGCTGTGGAGCTCTGCATTCCCAGTGAGGAAATGCTAGCCACGGGCAATGTTTGTGTGGCAGAATACATCTGTGTGCTAAAGATACGTGTGTGCTTTTAAGGGAAGTCACTATTCACTCTCTCCTTCTCTCTTCAGCCACAGAAAGCTGCTGACCTGAGGTCAGATCCATTACAAGTACAGTCTGAAGTTGTGTCGATTCAAAACACCCCACCTGAAAGATGTCTGAAGGAAACATTGAGTTCTTGGTAGATTATGGTCAGACACTGAGCAGGATGAACTCAGATCAGATCTTGCTAATATCTGTAAATACATTTTTACTGTATTTGGGTGAGCAGAAGAGACAAAAAAAAAGCCTTATGAAAGAGCAACATCTGATTAATAGAATCTCCCTCTGGTTGGACATTTCTTCCATATTCATAGTAATTTCAGCACGACAACAGGCTGAAAAGCCTCTCGTTTGAGAAAATTGGAGAATATAATGAAGAGTTCAGATGCAAAACCCCTTAAAAGCCATCTCAGTCAAAAATGAGATAATGGTACTGAGTGAATGCTCTCCACACATATTATACATCCATCAAATACTTTTACTTCAAACTTGCTAAACTCCCAGCCTCAGCCCAATCAGAAGTATCAGTAGCTACTTAGGTAGAAACCTATACTTTGGAGCCTGATAAAAATGCATTTTTTGAAGAAAGATGTCAGATGGATTTAGAGGCTTTTGCACCTGAACTCTTTATATATTCACACACACACACACACACACACACATATACATACATATATATATATATATTTATATCAGCGTATTAGAATGATTTATGAAGGATCATGTGACACTGAAGATTGGAGTTATGATGCTGAAACATCAGCTTTGCGTCACATAAATAAATTACATTTTAACATATATTCAAACAGAAAACAGTTACTTTAAATTGTAATAATATTTGAAATTTTTACTGTTTTTACAGTTATTACCTCTAATTTGAGAAAGTTGCAGAATATATATATATATATAATGTTTTTTGAGCAGCAAATCAGTTTATTAGAATGATTTCTGAAGGATCATGTGACACTGAAGACTGGAGTAATGATGCTGAAAAATCAGCTTTGCATCACAGAAACAAAACTACATTTTAACATATACTCAAATAGAAAAGAGTTACTTTAAATTGGAAAAATATTTCACATTTTTACTGTTTTTACTGTATTTTTGGTCAAATAATTGCAGCCTTGGTGAGCAGAAGAGACAAAAAAAGCCTCATGAAAGAGCAACATCTGATCAATGAAATCTTCCTCTGGTAGGTCATTTCTTCAATATTCATAGTAATTTTAGCATGACAAGAGGCTGAAAAGCCTCTGACTTGAGAAAATTAAAGAATATATATATGATATAAAATATAACGTAATGTTTTTTTGAGCAGCAAATCAGCGTGTTAGAATGATTTCTGAAGGATCATGTGACACTGAAGACTGGAGTAATAATGCTGAAAAATCAGCTTTGCATCACAGAAATAAATTACGTTTTAACATATATTCAAACAGAAAACTGTTCATTTAAATTGTAATGATATTTGACATTTTTAGTTTTTATTGTATTTTTGGTCAAATAAATGCAGCCTTGGTGAGCAGAAGAGACAAAAAAGCCTTATGAAAAAGCAACATTTGATCAATACAATCTTCCTCTGGTAGCGCATTTCTTCAATATTCATAGAAATTTTAGCACGACAAGAGGCTGAAAAGCCTCTGATTTAAAAAAATTGAAGAATATATATATATATTATATAAAATATAATATGTTTTTTGAGCAGCAAATCAGCATATTAGAATGATTTCTGAAGGATCATGTGACACTGAAGATTAGTGTAATAATGCTGAAAAATCAGCTTTGCATCACAGAAATAAATTACATTTTAACATATATTCAAACAGAAAACTGTTACTTTAAGTTGTAATAATAATTGACATTTTTACTGTTTTTATTGTGGTTTTTGTGGTTAAATAAATGCAGCCTTGGTGAGCAGAAGAGACAAAAAAAGCCTTATGAAAGAGCAACATCTGATAAATAAAATCCTCCTCTGGTATGTCATTTATTCCATATTCATAGTAATTTTAGCACGACAAGAGGCAGAAAACCCTCTAATTTAAATTGAAGAATATATAATATAATATAATATAATATAATGTTCGTTTGAGCAGAAAAATTAGCATATTAGAATCGGCTTTGCATCACAGAAATAAATTGCATTTTAACATATATTCAAACTGAAAACAGTTACTTTAAATTGTAATAATAATTCACATTTTTACTGTTTTTACTGTATTTTGTGTCAAATAAATGCAGCCTTGGTGAGCAGAAGAAACAAAAAAAACCTTATGAAAGAGCAACATCTGACCAATAAAATGTTCCTCTGGTTGGGCATTTCTTCCATATTCATAGTAATTTCAGCACGACAAAAGGCTGAGAAGCCTCTCATTTGAGAAAATTGCAGAAGCAAATGAGAGCACCATCAAACGGTTTGTAGATTTGGAGAGCATGAGATAAGAAGCCGTAGTTCAAACGCAAGCCACTAACACTGGATCTAATGAACTGATATTAATATCAAACTCCTCAACTAGCCTTTTTATTTATCCCGTGTCAAAGACTAAAAGCCCCGTCCAGGGATTAATGCTGTTTTTTATTTGGAAAATAACAAGGTCACGAGCAAAACATGCAGCTCATCTGCTTCCAGCTCATCTAACTGTTCTCAGATCAGAAGAAAGGAACGTACAGAAAGTCCGGCGGCTAACGTGGCACAGGCGAGGCCATTTATCATCCGCTGCTCTCAGGTCTCGTGCCCGCCGGCCCGAAAAAAGAAATCATTAAAAGTTTAGTGCTAGTTCCCCCGGGGATGAACGCAGGCAACAAAAGCTGAGATATTCCCTGGAGATTCCAGTGATGACGGTCCATCTGAAGCGGCTGGACCATGTTTACTTACTCTGCCACAAAACTCAACTAAAACTCATGCCAGCTGGAAAAAAAACATGCTTTAGAATTAATTAAGGAAGCAAACTGTAAATATTTTTCAGAGTATGCAAAGCACACTTATTTATGAATACAAATGAGTATTTTATACACTATATACTGCTCAAAAGTTTGGGGTCATTCAGTAAGGAAACCTTAAACTGATCAAAAATGACAATAAAGTCATTTATAATGTTAGATTTATTTATTTTTTTGTTTTTCATAAATGCTGTTCTTTTGAACTTGCTATTTATCAGAGAATAATAAAACACATATCTTGATTTCCACAAATTTATTTCACTATCATTTTTTATACTTTTTCATTTCAGTAAACTTTAACCAAATCTGTCATTTCTAACAAGTAAAAAAATATATATTTTTGTACTATATACAAATATACACTACCGGTCAAACGTTTGGAACAATTAAAGTTTTTTTTATATATATATATATATATATATATATATATATATATTTTTTTTTTAAACAAGTCTATTTTCATTTTTTTATTAATTTTACTTCAGTTTTAATTACAATTTGTACAAGTAAAAATTATATTATATTATATTATATTATATTATTTATTATATAGAAGTATATATATTTGTATATATATTATTTGTTATATTTGTTAATATGGAAGAAACGTCCTACCAGAGAAAAATTTTATTGATCAGATGTTGCTTTTTTTGTCAATATAATATAATCTAATATAATATAGAGATTTTATAAGATGTTGCTCTTTCATAAGGCTTTTTTGTCTCTTCTGCTCACCAAGGCTGCATTTATTTGACAAAAAATTTTAAATTTTCACTGTGTTATTTCACTATAATTTATTATACTTTTCTTTTATTATTATTATTTTAAAAGTTTGGAATAATTGAGATTTTTTTAAATGTATTTTTTAAAATATATATTTTTAAACAAATCTCTTTTCATTTTTTTATTAATTTCACCTTATTTTTAATTACAATTTTAGTACAAGTGAAAATGAGAAATGTTGATGATATGAAATATGAAATGATTATATTATATTATATTATATTATATTATATTATATTATATTATATTTAAATGTTTTTTTTTTTTAGTTAATGTTTATTTAAAAAACAACAACAACAACAAAAAATCCAAGGATTTAAAGTTTTAGTTTCAGCTATAACAACCCTGTAATATTATTGCAAATCAGCATATTAGAATTATTTCTAAAGGATCCGGCTTTGATCACAGAAATAAAAAATATTGTAACAATATATTCACATATAAACTGTATAAATTTTGAATAGTAATAATATTTGAGAAACTACAAATTTCATTCAACAGCATTTTTTCTAAAATTGCTCACAGGGTTTTATTTTTTTATTATTATTATTATTATTTATTTTTTTTCTCTCAGAGCTTTTGTGATCATCTGCTGCACTTAAAACACCTGGGAAAATAACCAACACTAAATTATAGTGCAGTTTGATTTGTACAATTTCTGAGTAGAAAACAGTGCAAAACCTACCCTATGATGATGCAAATGCACCAATAAAAGAAGTATCCAATTCATGAGATGAATATACTGTAAATGGTGTTTCAATAGAAAATGATACTGTAATTAACTTGTTTATGTGCTTACCGGTTTGCCGGTCAACAGTAAAGAATCGTTCTCCTTCCAAAACGCTGTAAACTATCCGAGCGCTGCTTCCATAGGTCGGATCATCAGCGTCCGAAGCCATGACCTTCATCACTGACGTACCTGCGGTTAAAAACACATCAATTACATCAGACTGAGCCTCACAATGACAGCAGTTCATCAAGTAAAACAGCACGCTCATGGATCTCATTAGAGTCAACTTGTAAGCGTTTCCAGAGCATTTAGTTGTTCTTTAAGTAAATTTATTCAGCGCATTTTCAGAGCCAATTGTGCGCGCCTCAACAGCCTCCTGGCTCCCGATACAAAGCACATATTTACATTTAGTCACACGTTTTAACTAAAGCAAAGCCCGCAGCCTATAAAGTTTAATGGACCTTATTCCTGAGGGGGAAATGCAAGCTTCTCGCAAGAAAAGCCTGGTGAACGCAGACAGAAGAAGATAAGACGCAGAGTTTAAAAGAGGAGTTTTCGTGTCGCTCCGAACCTGTACGACTTTCTCTCACAAAAGGAGAGTTTTGGAGGAATCTCTACAAAGCTCTTTTCTGTACAACAACAGCTCACTGTGACCACGTCTGTCAAGCTCCAGAAACGACAGAAAGGTAGCATGAAAGTCTTGTGAAGGAATACGATAACTCTTTGTGAGGAACAGACTGAAATCTAGTTGGTATTCTCTGAAAAACTGAGTTTGGACGCAAATAAGATGTCAGAGTTTCATAGGGAGGAACATTGTCAGTGAATAGCCATGTACATTTTAAATAAATTAATTAATAAATCTTGCATCTTCAAAATGTTTCAGAGTGGTACTAATTTGGAAAAAACTGTATACAATAAATAAATAAATAATTGAACTGCAATATTGTTAAATATTGAAACTTTTTAATAGCTGTTTTCAGTCATAATTCATTTTATTTACAATATTATTGTTATTCTAATATGCTGATTTGCTGTTCAAAGAACATTTCTTCTTATTATAAATAAAATATTAATATAAATTCATATCGTTTAACATGATAAAATAAAATAACTCTAAAAAATTAATTCATTAAAAAAAGGCAAACAAAAGACTTTTTACAGAAATGTTAGAAACACAAAAATTACTAAAACTAGCTAAAATTAAAATGAAAATGTAAAATATGCTAATTGGCAAAAACAGTATACCAAAATAAATAAATAAATAAATTGCAATATTGTGAAATATTAGTACACTTTTAAATAGCTGTTTTCAATTATAATACATTTTATTTGAAATATTAATTAAATTTTATTAATAAAATAAAATAAAATAATTTGGAATGTTTCAGAATAGTATTAATTGGACAAAGAAGTATACAATAAATAAATAAATAAATAAATAAATAAATGCAATATTGAGAAGTATACTACATTTTAAATGAACCGTTTTCAATCATATTATATTTTATTTAAAATATTATTTTCATTCTAATATGCTAATTTGCTACTCAAAAACACATTTCTTATTATTATGTTGAAAACAGGATTCTTACCTGAAACTAAGAAAACTTACTTAAAATAAAATAAAATAATAATATATATATATATATATATATAATAAAATAATAAATAAATAAATAAAACGTTGCAAGGACATAATTTCTTATTTTCATTTTGTTCAACATGAATATAAAAAAAAATAAATAACAATAAAAAAAGGCAACAAAAGACTAAATTACAAAAATGAACTAAAATTAAAAATAAAATTATAAAATATAAAGATAAAAAGAAATAATATCTCAATACTAAAGCAACACTGGCTGAAAACAGAATTAATTAAAAATTAGAAAAAAAAAAAAAACTGAAATTGTACTTAATTGTAGTGCAGAAACATAATTTTTCTGTGAAGCTGCTTTGCAACAATATGTATCATGAAAAGCAATATATAAATAAACGTGATCGATACCGAAAAAAATGACTTTACTGTACATTTTTGATCAGTTTAATGCATCATTGCTGAATAAAAAAGTATATATGAAGAGTTCAGATTCTCTAATTTTGACCGAGATTCCTTTTAGCATCTGAACTCTTCATATATTCATTTAAGAGACGACTCTTCCCATTCAGTGGCTATATGTGCAGCATAAAGCGACGCTGAAGGACTCCGGTGCTTTTATTCGGGCCGATCGCTCTCAGGTAATTGCTGACAGCTGGTGGTGTCCGCAAAAGGTCATCGTTGCAGTCTCTCACGGAGGCCTGTCACGATACTGTCCGGCCACATAATAGGCCTATGCTAATTAGGTTAATTAACGGGAAGTGTCAGAATCTTGTTTGTCTTCTGTCACGAACGCCGCCTCCCATGAGGGCTTACAGAAAAGGACAATGTTTTATCATTAAAGCGAATCGCTTTCGCCGAAGCCAAACACCCCGATCGCTATCTGTCTGATAGCTTTTTCGCTTCCTCTAACCTTCCATCCGTTTCGTGGCCTAAGCAAACATCAAACGCTCGGATAAAACTAGGATACTCTCACTTTTTTAGCCGCTCTTTCAAGTTTAGTTTTGTTTATAGCGCGCCATTTTGCCTAATGGGGCTGCGGAGGCAAACTCACCGCCAGGAAGATTTGCTGGTATATTAAGGAAACAGACTCTGCGTATCGGCATTCAGTGCGACAAATATACTCCCGACCAAACGCACGATCTTCAAAAGATCACGGACGCCTACGCCGCTCCAGGATAGCTTTGCATTAAAAACATAACTGTAAGATTGCATTTCTCTTGTTAACTGGGAGTGGAGATGCAGAAGCCATTTCCTTTCATGGGATTACTTACTTATCTTAATTTTCCACAGGTAATAATCAGCATGAAGCTGTCCGACGGCCCGCCCCGAGTCGAGTAATGCCACTGGTGAAAAACTATATAAATGCAAATGCTATTTTATTGTGTTTACACTCAAACAGGAAGAGGAAGCACATTAATGCACAGCCTCGGATTCACTAAGAGGTCATTAGATCTTGGTTTATGCATCCTGTGCTGACTCCTGGCAATGAATAAAAGGAAAAAAAAAAAAAAAAAAAAACACTCCTGGAGTGGGAGACATATATACAATTAGACTTATAGGAAACTATTTGCCACAATCAAGCCGGTCAAGTTTTGTGCATTAACAAGGTTGACTGCCATTTTTAATTTCATTTTATTATTTTATTTTACCCTAAGAAATGACACACTTACAACAAAGTAGTAGCTGGTTGTCCATTGTCAAGTATTTAATTTAATTTAATTTAATTTAATTTAATTTAATTTTATTTTATTTTATTTTATTTTATTTTATTTTATTTTATTTTATTTTATTTTATTTTATTATTTTGTACACACTTCCAACATAGCTGGTTGTCCATTGCCAATTTATTCTTCTTCTTCTTCTTCTTCTTCTTCTTCTTCTTCTTCTTCTTCTTCTTCTTCTTCTTCTTCTTAATTTTTTTTTTTTTTTTTTTTTTTTTTAATATTATTATTTTATTTGACCATTATTTAATGACACACTTTCAACAAAGTAGTAGCTGGTTGCCCATTGTCAATTATTTTATGTATTATGATGATGATGATGATTATTATTATTATTATTATTATTATTATTATTATTATTATTATATTCTTTTTTTAGTTGTTTGTTTTATTTTACCCTTATTTAAGAAATGACACTTCCAACATAGTTAGCTGTCCATTGCCAAATATTGTATTTTATTTTATAAAATTTTATTTAAATTTTTAATTGTATATTTTTATTTTATTTTTACTTTATTTAAGAAATGACACACTTCCTACAAAGTGGTAGCTGGTTGTCCATTGTCATTTTTTTTTTTTTTTTCATGTTATTATTTAATTTTACCCTTATTGAAGAAATATTTTATAGCCATATTTGGAATTGTATTGTAAACAGAAAAAAAAACAGCTGCTTAACAATAATTTTCATTATTTTTAACAATGACAATAAAGATCTAAGTATAAATCAAAATCTAAGTAAAAAAATATATATTTTTGGTGCAGGACTTACATTGAAACAATGCAATAACACATTGAATTAAATCTGAAATTGTGAAGTTCCTCCTCAAACTCTTTCACTACACAGTAAAAATACTGCAATACATCTAATTTGAAGTAATTTTACAGTGAAATACTGTTAAATGTACAGACTTTATTAGTAAAAATAAACAGTCATCTTATAATTCACAGTGAAAAACCACAAACTATGTATTACACCCAAAATATATTTTTTTAATATTCTAAGAATGTTTTCTCTTCATCAAAATAACATCATAAGGATGTTCCTAAGAATATTGTTTAAATATTAATAAATCTCTAAGAATGTTCCATTAACTTTAGTTGTTTTGTTGTAGCATTTTTGTAACTTGTAAAAAATGTTACTGAAGTCCTGTCAGCTGGGCACCAAAGTACATGCATATGATTCACTTCAAAGTCCAGAATTACCATCCGATGCCATGCTCCTGCACTGTTTTTGTGAGGGTGTCCAGCTTCATTTCCAAAACATAAAAGGGTTGAGGCTGAGATAAGGAAAGGCTGCGGTTTGGAGTGTAATAGTAGTGTGTTTGAGTTCTCTGTGTATTCTAGCAAGTGCAAATATTGCTCCAGAAGTAGATGGAAGGAAAAAAAGTGCATGTTTGCAGGCCTTGATCCAGCTCTTCACAGTTATAACCCGTGTCTGGCACACACACACACACACACACACACACACACACACACACACACACACACACACACACACATATATCCCATAAAGCTGCAGCATTCAGCAAGAGTGGGCTGGGAATTCAATATGTGTAACCTTTATTTATTATTTATTTTGGTTTATTTATTTTTTTTACGGTTCTTCTAAAATAGGCTAACAAATGTGCGAGAGGAATAAAAGTTAAAAATACACTGAAAATGCTCGTGGGTTTTAGCAACAGGTTGTGCTTTACCATGTTACAAATGCAGTATATATATATATATATATATATATATTACTACTACACATACTATATATATATAGAGAGAGAGAGAGTGCATTAACAAGGTTGACTGGCATTTTATTTTATAAGTTCCAGGTTCCAAAAAAATGAAAAAAAGACACTAATAAATCTGCATATTATAATAATTTCTGAAGTATCACGTGACACTGAAAACTATAGCAATGATGCTGAAAATTCAGCTTTGATCACAGAAATAAATTATATTTTAAAATATATTCAAATAGAATAGAATAAATAATAGAATAATATTTAACAGGTTTACAGTTTTTACAATATTTTTTATCAAATAAATGCAGCCTTTATGAGTATAAAAAAACAACAAAAATATTTCTGATCCCAATCTTTTGAATAGTTGTGTGTGTTTTAATGTTTTTTTTTAAAGTACCTTATGCTCATCAAAGTTCCATTTGTTTGATCAAAAATACAAAAAAAGTAATGTTATGATATATTATTGTAATTCAAAATAACAGTTCTTTTTATCAGTCACTTTTTATCAAATCAAAACACATCCTTGCTGAATAAAAGTTACATTTCTTTTCAAACAAGGACAAAAACAACTTTGAATATGTATATTGTAACAAAACACTTCTTTTTAATGATTTAATAATGCTTTAATGTTCTTTTTTATTCATCAAAAAATTCAGAAAAATATATCACACATTCCAAAAAAAAAAAAAAAAAAAAAAATTAAGGAGCAAAACCATTTTCAACACTGATAATAAATCAGCATATTAGAATGATTTCTGAAGGATCATGTGACACTGAAGACTCAAGTAATGATGCTGAAAATTCAGCTTTGCATCACAGGAATAAATTACATTTTAAAATATATTAACAGAAAACCATTACCAATATTATTTCACAATATAATTTGTTTTTCTGTATTTATAATCAAATAAATGCAGCCTCGAAGAGCAAAAAAAGAAATCTTTACAAAACATTTTGAGTGGCAGTACATGATTAATACTGAAATAATTCCCTGAATATGCTTTTGTCTAAATTAAAATCTTTATCATACGATAAACTGAAACGGTTATGCAGTCATGAATATTCACAGCTCTCAATGACAAAGATGTTCATTTCCACACATAAAATGAAACATGAAACATTAAAAGTGAGTAAAAGGGTTCTAAGAAATCTCTGGGTCTTATTTTGCCTCAACAATCAGTAAAAATATTTTGCCTAATGCAAGAAAATGGTTTTAAAAACAGCTTCATTAGCTTCATGACATTATTTCCATGACAATTAAGCACATTAGTCACCCAATCGTCAGTAGCTGATTTAATTAGCATGCTGGCTTTAATTAAAAACAAAAACGTGAAGAAACATACTCTAATAATCTAAAATTATTTGTATAGTGAGATTTAAAAATTGATTCAAAAATGTTTATAATAATGGAAAAAGACTGTAAAAAATGCTTTGGTAAAAAACCTGTTAACTGGTAAAAGGCAAGCTCTTTTACTTGCTTAATAGTTTAAGTAATTTTACAGTAAAATACTGTTAAATGTTCAGAATTTAGAAGTAAAAATGAACAGTCATTGTATAATTCACAGTGAAAATCCACAAACTGATATTCCCTAAATTACTTAAACAATTGATATTGACCTTCCAGTTTTCTTGTGATTATAACATTATTTAAAGGTTACAGAAATATAATGTTATCGTAAGGATGTTCCTGAGAACGCTTTCTCTCCAAGTTATTAGAATGTCTATTAAATATTAATAAAGTTCTAAGAATGTTCCATAAACATTAGTTGTTGTAACAATTATGTAACTTTTAATAAATGTTACCAAAGTTCTGAAATGAAATGAAATGTTACAAAAAGGGATGACAATTCCAGGTTCCAAAACAATTCAATGATAAAACACTGATAATAAATCAGCATATTAGAATGATTTCTGAAGGATTATGTGAAGGATTATTATTTTAAATTGTAATAATATTTTTACTGTTTTTACTGTAATTATTATCAAAGAAATGCATTGTTTATAAGCATGTACAAAAAAAAAGTAAATAAATAAAATTATATATATATATATATATATATATATATGCTTTAAAGCCCAGTTCTGAATCAAATGATTCGCCATACACACTTTAAAGTCCCGTTCTGAATAAAATGATTCAAGACATGTGCTTCAAAGTCCCTTTTTGAATCAAATGATTCTAAAGTCTGTTTCTGAATCAAATGATAAGCGATACACACTTTAAAGTCCCGTTCTAAATCAAATGTTTCGCGATCCGATTGGAGCGCTTCGAAACAGTGAATCATTTTGCAACGGAGTTTCAAAAAGCTCCATTGATAGGCTACTGTTATCCTTGGTTGCTTTCTCTATAATAATTTATTTGTTGTTTAAAATGAAATTAATAGGTCTAACTTACAATGTTTTTATTAAATTGTGATCACGTTAGACACAGTTTCTTAAAGAGAAAAAGAAAGAAAAAATGTACTGACCCCAAACTTTGAACAGCAGTTTTGTTACAAAAATAGTATATTGTTACAAAATATTCTATTTTAAATAAATGCTGTTCTTTTTAACACTTTATTCATCAAATAATTCAGAAAAAAAATGTATCATACATACCAAAAAAATAAATAAATATTAAGGAGCAAAATTGTTTCCAACACTGATAATAAATAAGCATTTTAGAATGATTTCTGTAGCATCATGTGACACTGAAAACTCGAGTAGTGATGCTGAAAATTCAGCTTTGCATGACAGGAATAAATAATATTTTGAAATATATTAAAATAGCAAACCATTATTTTAAACTGCAATATTTTTTCACAATATGACATTTTTTTTGCAACCTCGAAAACCAGAAAAGACGTCTGTAAAAAAAAATCTTTTGAGCGCAGAATATATAATATACATCAGCACCGAGCTGAAATATGACCTAGCGTGATTCACTCCAGAGTTTCTATGGGAAGGAAAGCACACAGCCCTAGGAAGTAATCACACGTACAGCATCAGAGTTCAGCAGACGCGGCCCTTCTTCACCCGCAGCATCCCCGACCTCCTGCTAATATTTGCGGAGAGACACGGGGTGGGTGGATGTGGATTAAACCGGGCTTGTGTAGGGCAGGCCAGGCCGGTTTGTTTTTCTCTGCTAGCATCTCCACACACGAGTCTAGATTGGCACGATCATCAAATATAGATCAAACAATAAGCTGATGTGGAAGCTCTCCATACGATAGCCACCGGAGACGCTCTGGTCCAGAGACTTATCTCGGGGTTGGCGCGAGATTAACCCGCTAGCGGATCTTTGATCGGATGTCATCTGTTTGGAGAATCTACAACCCAGAAGGTTTTGAGATGAAGAGCTGTTCGTGGAAGAGCCAGAGGAAGCTGTTTAGAAGCAGGAAAAGCCCAAAGCACTGTAAATAGCCAATGAAAAATGCATACGCTTAGATATGAGAGGACATGAAGCTCTAAAGCAAAATTAATTTTAATGTGCCCGGCCTTATGGAAGACTGCATTTTGAGAGCCGCTGCCTCCTCGTCCCTCGCCGCCAGAAAGATTTGTGCATAAATGCACTTGAATACGGTTCCTCGTCCCCTGTCGCATATATCTTAATATAATGGATACAATTTTAAATTCATATTATTTAGTGGGCCAACTTCTGCAAAGAAAAACAAAACAAAAAAATTCCGAAAGTGCAAATATTTTTGCATAATGCCAAAAAATATTAGTTTTTCCTTTGTGACATTATTTTAATGAGTGCATTTTCATTTAAGCACATTAATCACTTAAAAACTGTCAATAGCTGATTTAATTATTAGGTTGGTGTTAATGAAAAAATAATCACTGTACTGCACATTTTAAGAAGAGACTGAAAAAAAAAGCTAAAATTGAATACTTTCATATACAGGATAATATATTATATATTATATATAAAAATACATTTTTTATTATTTTACAAAATATTACATATACATTTTATAATATATTACAATACATTTATATTTATTTTATTTTTTTCAGTCCCTTAACAAACTGACAAAGGCACTGTAATGCACATTTTGGTAAGACACTAAAAATGCCTACATATATATTTATATACAATATAATATATTTTAAAATTGTATATAAAACATTTTTATCATTAAAAAATATTACAGACTTTTTGTCCGAATTGCTGAATATAAATCATATATTAAATGTATTATTATTATTATTATTATTATTATTATTATTATTATTATTATTCATTTAGTCCCTTAACAAACTGACAAAATCACTGTAATGCTAAACTAATAATTTTAGTAAGACACTAAAAATGCTATATAATATATTTGAAAATATATTAAATATTTTAAAAACATTTTTGTTATTTATTTTTAATATTATTTAACATTTTGCTGGAATACATTATATATTAAATTGATTATTTTATTAATATTATTTATTTATTTATTTATGCCCCCTAACAAACTGACAAAGTCACTGTAAAACACATTTTGGTAAGAGACTAAAAAGGCTAATATATAATAAATTTATATATATTATATTATATTATTATAAAAACTTTTGTAATAGTGAAAAATAAATTATTTTGTGTTTCAAACTAAACATTTTCTTGTTTTAAATGTTTTATTTTAATGTTTTAATGACATATGTAAAATCCTTCAAACTAACAAGACAGTCCCCATGAAGTGGTGTCATTTCTCTGAGACATTAACATTAATAAGAATGAAAGGATTTGATGGATTAGTTGGTTCACGTCTTCCATTCTGTTTGCTAAAATAACAGAAATGTGTATAATAATATAAAAAATGTCATTAATAAGATACGAAACCAACTTAATCTAACAGTCAATCCTTCACTAAGCAATCTCTTGCCATTGTGTGATTAATTAAAGTCATAATTATTAAAGTTGAAGAGTCAGAGCTTGACCGGAGAGTTATTAACTTAAATAGCACCACACGCATATTCATAAAAGCTAAAGAGTTCATAAGGCGCTGTGTAACAGGAATGACCCACTTAATGGTGTCAACAAACTGTGTTTGACGCTGGCAGCAGTGGCACCGGTGCAGAAGACGGCCGACTTACGGAGCAGATGGTCAGGAGAGGTGAGCTCATGCAAGACCACAGACTGACAGCTCTTTAAGAGCCGTCGTCGTAAAGGAGATTTGTGCCGCGACGGCCCGCGCGCTCACTTTCTCCTCTATTTAACCCCGTCAGAGTCAGGGCCCCCGAATCACTCCGCATTATGAATCGTTTAGTGCTCCCATAAAATCCAAAGTGTTTTCACATGAAAAGTTATTCCTCTCACCATCTCAACACTTGATTCACTTTTCATTCAGCCACTTAAAAATAAAGAACACGCACTTCGATATGAGCAAAGACTGAAGAAATAGAAAGAGCTGGGTAATGTTGTGTCATAAAAGTCAATGGGCCGCTGCTGAAATCTTCGAGGAAGTCCCGTAAGGATTTACATGGCATATTTTTCATCCATTTGACAAAGACGTACTTAAACAGTCCCCATCCAGGGAGCTTTATTGGGCAGCTGTGTACTTGCAGCAGTCATTTTTGGGACTGTGCATTCAAATTAGGAACTGAGAGAGTATTTTGAACATCTTAACAACCACACAGCAACAGTGTTAAAGCCTTAGCAAATGTATAGCCATCAGGGTTGCCAGGTTTTCACAACAAAACCCGCCCAACTTCTACTCAAAACTTGCATTTCAAGTGGGGTCCCCCGTTAAAAATCGTGTTCTGGGGGACTAAATATGATGTTATCGGGGTCGATTCAACCCGCGGACATCAAAAAATTAGCCCAAAAACATTTGGCAACACTGATTTGACATTTGGCAACACTGATAGAAATGCCCTGACAACCACCCACACCTTAACATCATGATGGTGAGTTTTGCATGGGAAATATCATTAAACTACATACAAATGTTTTGAACTGCATGTACAATTTCCATGCATTTGGATTATACAGTTTTAAAAAACAACTTAATGTAATGCATAAATAGAATATATATATATATATATATATTTTTTTATAAGAAAATATTATTTCACTTTTTCTGCTTCAAAATGTCATGCAATTTCTGAGTGAAAATTGTTTCTACACCATTTTTTGTCTGTGTACTGTAAATGAAAGAGGTAAGATTTTTGCTATATATATATATATATATATATATATATATATTGCTTGTTCCACAGTTAGTCATACATTTTAACTAAATAAGTGTTATTATTTTTGTAGATTTATGCTTTGATTTAATGCATTTTAAAAACATCACTGCTGTAATGTAATGTAATATGCAATGTTTTATATGTATTCTTATAATAATAATAATAATAATAATTATTATTATTATTATTATTATTATAAATAATAAAATAATACATATAAAACAATATGAAAACAGTTAATAAAAAAAACTAATATAATTTTGAGTGCTGATAAATAATAAAATAAGCTAAATAATAGAGATCATAATAGATTATAATAATAAATAAAGTTAAAAAAGGTAAAGATTTAATGCTGATAAACATGAAATAAATCGAATATTATAAATAATAATAATAAGAAATAAAGTAAAAAAAAGTCAGTAGTTAATAATAAACTATAGCATTTTTTAAAAATCAAATAATATAAATAATGCTAAAATATAATACTTTAACATACAGTGTAATATGTTTTAAAATAGTATATAAAAATATTTTGTATTTTATACATTTCACAGATTTTTTTTTTTTTTTTTATATTTTGCTGGAATATATTATATATTAAATGTATTTTATTTTTCTTTTCTTTTCTTTTCTTTTTCCTTTAATAAATTGACAAGGTCACTCATTTTGGTAAGACACTAAAATGTGAAAATATAATGAATATTGAATAATGAATAATATTATATTATATTATATTATATTATATTATATTTATTTTTTATTATTATTATAAAAACTATATAATAAAAAGTAAAAAAATTAAACAGTTAATAAACTATAACACATTTTTTAATAAAAAAAATGTAAATAGTTATAATAATATACTATTTTTTAGTGATGAAATTTTACCCGTTTCTTCTTGTATGATTGACAAATATGCATCAACTGCGTAATGTTTATGCAATTATAACATTGTATTATGCAATTATAACAGTTGTTTATTAATTTGTTTACAGTCACAAAACTGTAAAAGTGAGCGCAGGACACAACTTTTTAAAATAAAGTACTAGAGATGAAAAAAGATAGTATGTGTAAAAGAACTAACTGATGGGATTAAAGACATTTTTAAGGTATCTGCTCTAAGGTATCTGCCCCTAATGAATGAATGACAGAATTTTAATGTCGGGATGAATTATTCCTTTAAGCAGACATCAAAAAGCAGAAGTTTATGACATCAAAAGCCAGCAGACTGCAGATGGATTGAGGCGCCGCTGCCGCAGCCGCAGCAAATCTCAAAATCTAAGCACAGAGGAGGATTAGATATTAATCCCATTTTATTCAATTTAACACTGAGTAAAAGCAGAATCATTTTCATTTTGAATATTTAAAGGCAATCTGTTTAAAATAGACCAGAACGCCCCATTTCTCCTCTCCTCCCTTCTCAGAATGTGACCATTTGAATAAAGCGCTCGCAGCTATGAAATACCTCATATATCTGCTATATCTTCCTCTGATATCCTTCCTTACACAGTCTCTCGTACTTTATTAAAAAGTTGTACCTTGCAGTGAGTGTCCACGTTTACAGCGGCCTCACATTTTCTTTTTCTCCAAAGGGATTTAAAAAAAAAAGTCGCTTTTTTTTTTTGAATAGTTTAAACCTTGAACTGAATCAAAAACTATTGTGCAATATAAACCTACTGATCGAGTCATTCGCTTCATAATGCATTTTATACTACCCCAATGTCATTTCATGCATTTAGACGTACTTTATTGTAAAAATTGTGTATTTAGCGTCCACGTTTACAGCTACCAGTTCTGGAAGTAGTTTTTCATTCATTTTCTGCATCAAATCCATATTAAACATCATGAAAGAATTTTAAACCTTGAACTGAACTGAAGCAGCTCAGAGGTGGAAGAAAAAATAAGGCTTTGATTTGAACAAAAAACCATTGAAAACGGAGTTAAATTTATTCAGCTACAAAATCAACTCCTCTCATGATTATCAAAATTATGCAATCACATAAAAACTGATGTGCAATTTAAACCTGACTTTTCACTGTTTGCTTCATAATGCATTTTAGAATACCTTGACCTCTTTTTGTGCATTTAGATGTATTTTATTAAAAAGGTGTGCACTAAATATCTGTTTATAGCTTAATATAGGCTTTGATTTGACAACGAAGATATCTGAATATATGAAAGTTTAATTAGCCAACAAATTAAACCAAAACCTAACTAAATTCATGCAAAATTAAATCAACCACTCCTCTCATGAAGCATTGCAAAATTGTGTAATCAAATCAAAAACGAAGTCATTTCTCCATCATTTTCTCCACAGGCACTTACCTTACCTTGACCTCTTTTTGTGCATTTAGATGCATTTTATTAAAAAGTTGTGAACTAAGCATCTGTTTGTAGCTCAATATAGGCTTTGACTTGAACCAAAAGCATCTGAAATTTTACACCCAAACTTCCAAAACTGCATGTGACTTTAATTTGTTTTACTCTTCTCATGATGCACTGCAAAATGATGTAATCAAATAAAAAATGATGGTGCAATTTACACCTACTGGCCTGAACTATTCGCTACATAATATGTTTAGATTATTTTGATGTCTTTTCAAGCATTTAGATATATTTTAATAAAAGGTTGTGCATTGAGCATCCACGTTTAGTGGCTCAATATAGGCTTTGATCTGACAAAGGAAATGTCTGAATATGAAAGTTTAATTAGCCAACAAATTAAACTAAAACCTAACTAAATTCATGCAAAACTGAATCAACTACTCCTCTCATGAAGCATTGCAAAATTATGTAATCAAATCAAATCAAAAGTCATTTTCTCCACAGTTACTTCATCACTAAACAGTTTTTAACCTTAAAATGAGCCAAACCAGCTCAGAGACAAAACAGGCTTTGATTTAAACCAAAAGCAAAATTATGTAATCAACTAAAAAGCTAAATAATCACTGCACTCACTTTCTTCAGATCTGTCACTAAACAGGTTTGAATCTTTGACACTGTCACATAGTCAACAAATTAAACCAAATTTATGCAAAATTGAATACAATTTAACCAAACCACATATGAGAGGAGTAGTTATGGAAGTCCATTTCTGCAACTGAATAAAATTTTTTAAAAAGGTAATTGTGACTTTTTATCTCACAATTCAGACTCTTTTTTTTTTTAAGAATTGTGTGATACAAACTCGCAATTCTGACTTTATAACTCACACAATTCTGAGAAAAAAAGATTTACGAGACTTGAAAATTGCTTGCAACTGCAAGAAAAAACAGAATTGTGGGATAAAATCACAATTACCTTTTTAAAATGTTTTATTCAGTTGCAGAAGCGGGCTTCCATAACTACTCCTCTCATATGTAATCTGTCATATAAACAAAACAAACAAAAAAAAAAGGAATATTTCATTACTAGAGAGTTTTAAATCTTAAAAAAAATCAAACCAGCTCAGAAATGGACCACAACAACACAGACTTTGATTTCAACCCAAAATATCAGAGATTCATAACGAAAGATCTGAGTTTATAATGCATTTTAGAATATTTCAGTGTCTATTTGTCCATTTAGATGTACATTATTTTAAAAAAAAAGTAGAAGACTGACTTTCAACTACCCTTCTCATGATGCATTGCAAAATTTGTTGTGAAATCAAAGTCTATAATGAGCTGTAAACAGACTAGTGCACGACTTTACTACAATACACCTAAATGCACAAAAAGAGGTCAAGGCATTCTAAAACAAATAGTTAAATGTCAACAGGTTTATTTTGCACAGCAGTTTTTGATCACATAATTACAAAAACATTTTTATTTTTATTTTTTATAAATTCCATTACTAGAGAATTAAAAATCTAAAACCCAATTAAAACCCTTTGACCTCTTTTTGTGCATTTAGATGTATTTTATTAAAAAGTTGTGCACTTAGCATCTGTTTACAGCTTATTATAGGCTTTGATTTTACAACAAAAACATCTGAATTTCAGTAAAAAATAAATAAATAAATAAATAAATAACAACAACAACAACAATAATAATAATAATAATAAGCCAACAAAATAAACCAAAACCTAACTAAATTTATGCAAAATAAAAAAAAAACATATATATATAAAATTTTCCGTTTATTGCATTTTGGAATACCTCATGTCTTTTTGTGCATTTAGACGCTGTGGCTCCTCCAGAGCCGATGAGCCATGTCAGTCAACACAGATCAAATCAAATCAGGTCGGACGTCAGAATGCCGGAGTTCAAACCCCGTGACATAACCTTTCCATCGGCCATCAATCAAACCTCTCCGCCACAAACATCCATCACGCAGCACTTTTGTCACATGCATGCATTTCACGGCCTGTCATGGAACAACAAGGCTATATGTCACCAACACATGTACCTTCAAGCAGATGTCAGGATATTCGTGTCATTGAGGATAATTACTAAGCAGCACCGATGCAGAACTAAAGCTGGAACCTGAAGTCACCCAAAACTTTGACATTGTTCTTCTGCCGCCTGCACCGTTATTTCCTTCTGGAAATGCAAATCTCTTTTGAATACGATGGTGCCGCCAGCTTTGTGTGTCTATTATCTGACACTGGCAGAAAGCAGATTGGTGAATCATTCAAAGGGGTTTTGAACATTTCCTCTAAAACTATGGTAAGACATCTGTTGCACAACACGTACAAGCATCATATTATTTTTGCATGCATCCGAAGAGTTCTGAAACTGTGGGCAAAGCATTGCCGGAGCGTAAATATTTAAAGCGCTACTTTGGCTCTCACAACTGGAGGAAGGGAAGAGATGCATTTGGTTTAATTATTCACAGATAGCTTTACTACAAACAAACAAGAGGCAAATTTTGAAAAAAAGGCAGACATGAGATGCTTAAAAACAAAAAAATGAGGAAAATTACACAGTTCTGAATTGTGCAGGTGGCAGTATTTTTATACATAAAAAGCAGCTTATTATGAAATTAGCCCAGCATTTTGGGAAGAAAAATTTATTAATTATTAATTAAGGTAAGTAGCGTTAAATAGCATAGATATGCATTACTTTGACTTTTTTCCCCCAGATTTTTTTTTTCAATTGTTTTATCCACTGCAAAGTCTTTGCTTGTCCATTTCAACCTGCAATTTGAAAAGATCTTTTGATTGCAAATATGATTTAATCATTTATAAAGGCTAATGGCAAGCATCTACCTAAATCAGAAAGAGCTTTATTGCCAAGTATGCTTGCGTATACAAGGAATTTGTTTTTGTGTCATTAGCTACCAGGGTAAAATAAATAAGTGGTATGTACAGTATAAGGTTATTGCACTTATCTATTTATTTATTTATTTATTTATTTATTTATTGTTCAATGGGGTGAACATTTAGCTGTTCATAAGGTGGATTGCCTGAAAAGAAACTGTTCTTGTGCCTGGTTGTCCTGGTATTTGGGGCTCTGTAGCACCAGCCAGAGGGCAAAAGTTCAAAACACCATAATTTGTGAAAATATGGTGTTTATTTATTGGTTATTGCATTTGGGGAAAAAAGTACATATGAAAAGTTTATTTGCAAAAACACATCACTCTGTTTTTTTTTTTTTGTTTGTTTTTTTATGTTTAAAAATCATGTTTTTATGACGTTATCATGTTTATTGTTTTTTATTTAGTTAGCTGATGTTTTTTGTTATGTTTTATTTAAATCAAAATAACACAACTGCAGTTTGATTGAGATTAATTGCAATGCAAAACAAAATCAAGATTTTTACTGTTTTTGAAAGAAGTCTCTCCATGCTCACCATGACTGCATTTATTAAAAAAAATATATATATAATAATAATAATAATAATAATAATACTACAGTAAAAACTGGAAAACTTTGGAAATATTATTGCAATTTAATATAGCTGGTTTCTATATGAATATCTGTCAAAACGTAATTTATTTTTGTAATCAAATCTGGATTTTTCAGCATCATTACTCCAGTCTTAAATGTCACATGATCTTTCAGAAATTATTCTAATATGCTGATTTGCTGGAAAAAAAAAAACAGATTTGTTGAAAACAGTTTTTGCAGCTTACTATTTTTGAATAACATTAATTAAGTAATTATAATTAATTAAAAGAATATTTTAATAATATTAATAAATGGAATTCAAATAAGAAATTATATATATATATATATATATATACACACACACACATACTTTTTTAAAATATAAAGTCATTAATTAAATAATTTTAAATATTTTTTTTTCTGTTCTCTAGATATCACTTACATTTACAAAGTATGAACAGTATCAATAGTATTAGTTGCGAATATTATTAAGTATATATAAATACACACACATGCATGTATGTATTAAGGGAAAATATGCTCGATTTATATTTATATATAATATACATTTTATAAGTGTTACATTCACATTTATATATATATATATATATATATATATATATATATATATATAGTGTGTGTGTGTGTGTGTGTGTGTGTATTTATATATACATAATAAATATACACAGTGCACACACATATAGTAAAATTATAATGTAAATGTCGCAATGTAAACACAGTAATGTAAACTTATTTTGGATCAGTTAATCGTGACTAATCGTTTTGCAGCTCTAATCAATAGTGATGTTTTATTAGACATCATGAATGAGTCTTATAAGCGATATGATCCTTTCACGCAGAAAATACAGCCACAAAATGCATATTTTATAAACCAGTGTCGAATGTTGTGAAAAACGAACAAAAATAGACAAAAGATAGTCATGCTGTAGTGAATTGAGGCTAACGTGATTAGCAGCGAGTGTTTTGTCCCTCTCTGCCGCTCATGGCTGGGTTAGCCAACACAGAGTATCTATAGTGTGTGAATAATATGCAAACAAATGCGACTTGGCTTCAACGGCACACCAAAGGCCATGAATATCAGCGCAGTCACTGGAGAGGGAAAGACAGGAAAAGAAAGAGAGGCAGAAAATGACAAAGGCGGTAAGTGAGAATGAATATGCCCGGGGCTCGTCCGTGATTACTTTTTTTTATGATTATTGCTGAATTCTCTCTGGCGGAGTGGTAAGACGGCACAGCGATCGCACTCGGGCTTATTAGATCAGTTGTTCACACATCTATGGGGCGAGTTTGCCGGAAAGCGACTGCGCGCAACCCATGTCGTTAAATTAGCTCTGTCTGCTGCGGGACAATTAGCCCCATTACGTGCGGCCACCCGTTAGCCGGTCACTTAAAGCTCTGTGGCTGGAAAATTACTGCAGCTCTTTATGTCAGATCAAGACGACTAGTCGAGTTTAAAATGTAGCGTGAGCCAGGCTTGGCTTAAGATCCCTGTGCCGTTAATGAACATGTACACGACCAATTAAAAGCTTGCACATGCATGAAATTAACTTTGCAAGGTAAGAGCATTGTGCCTACAGTATTTATACATTAGCTATATGTGACCTTGGACCACAAAACCAGTCATAAGGGTCTTTTTTTTCTGAAATTAAGATGTATAAATCATCTAAAAGGTGAATAAATAAGCTTTCCATTGATGTATGGTTTGTTAGGATAGAATAATATTTGGCCGAGATGCAATGATGCATTGATACACATATACCTGTGATACTTAAGGTTCACTTATTAGATCCCTTTAGCTATATATATATATATATATATATATATATATATATATATATATATATATATATAATATGTTTTTTTAATAAAGAATAATAATTATTATTATTATTAAAAATAAAGAATAAATCAAAAATGGAAAAGGTTAATAAAATAGATATTTTCTTATATTTTTAAAAAATATATATTTATTTCCTTTCTGAAGGGTTATGTAATAAAAAATAATAACAAAAAAAATATTATATAACATAATATTTGGAACATAATAATTGGAACAATTAAGACAATTTCTAAAAATAATAATAATAAAAATTCAAAACGTTAATAGCTATTACCGTATATCACTGACAGGGTTATTTTAGTATCATTTGCATACAAGTACAATTATTTGTTATTAATATTTTGAAGTAGTTTTTTTTTATATATATATTTTATGATTTCTGATTTTAATTATCATTATTAAAAAGAAAGAATAAATCAAAAACAGAAAAATATAATAAAAGAGATATTTTCTTATATTTTTCTTCTATATTTATTTCCTTTCTGAAGGGTTATGTAATAAAAATAATAAACAAAGGATAAAATATATATATATATATATAT
The DNA here is from genome assembly GCA_033026305.1 of Cirrhinus molitorella. Lineage (NCBI taxonomy): Eukaryota > Metazoa > Chordata > Actinopteri > Cypriniformes > Cyprinidae > Cirrhinus > Cirrhinus molitorella. The sequence goes on from CM065130.1 coordinate 36,039,165, forward strand.
ATATATATATTGAATTAGGTTTTATTCTGAATTTAATTGTTATTATTAAATTAAATATTTTTTTATGTAATAAAAATAAATAAAGAATAAATAAGCACTATATATATACACATACAAACTGTACATAAGTATCATTTACATACAATTAAATATTTTTAATAATATTTTGAATTAGTTTTTATTCTTATATTTTCTGCTTTTAATTTTAGTTACCTTTTTGTAATTTTGTCATGTATTTTTTTATTTTTATTGTTTATTTTATAATTTTGAAATAATCTAGATAATATTGATGAATTGTGTAACAAAAAGAATAAATAAAAAAAGAAATAGTAATATATGAGGGAAATTGCTGGGTATAATTACGTTTTTCTGAAGGATCATGCGACACTGATTGAAGCAATGATGCAAAAAAATAAGCTTTGAATCACAAAAATAAATTACACTTTAAAAAATAATCAAATAAAAAACAGTCATTTTAAATGGTAATACTATTTCACAATATTACCGATTTGACTTTTATTTTTAATCAAACAAACGTAGCCTTGGTGAGCTCAGCAATCTTTTATTATTTTGCTAACAAGATAACTACATCTTTAGCTATTTCACATTGTTTGACATTGGTGTAAAAGATGTTATATACTCTACAGACACTTATTATGCAGCGATTTTCATGCACCTAAATGAAAATGCACCACTGAGTTTGTTTGGCCGAGTAACACTGACCTTCTTCCTGAGGCTCTAACAATAAGACCATTAGTGCTCGTTCTGTCCAGGACCTCAAACATAAGCAGAAAACAAACAGGAACTGCTTGACTAAGCAGAGCCGTTATTTCATTACAGCCACCGCTGTTCAATGTATAAAA
>CM065130.1:36045027-36077527 GCA_033026305.1 Cirrhinus molitorella
TGTTTTCCCATTAAACATCCTATTTCACACTGAAACGTATCAAATTACAGAAGTTAAATGGGTTGCAAACTCCACTTTAAATAATCTGGCATCCAGATAACTGCTAATTCTGTGCTTGAGTTTACGGTCTAAAAAGTTTGTCTATAGTTTCAGAGTGTTTAAATGTATTTGACCCAAGCAGTTGCTTTTAGGCGACTATAACAATCCTTTCCATTCATCTATGGATCAGTAATGAAGCCGGTCAAGTTCAGTGCTGCTCTGGAAACACGGCTTGCCAGAGGCTGTTATATATAAAAGCTGACGGATTTCTAAAGTCCAGCCTGGAAGTGAAGTTTGGAGGCATTCTGGAGTTCAACAAACAATAATAATAATAATAATAATAATAATAATAATAATAATAATAATAAACCCCTCAAGAAACTGACTTTTTATACTAAATCTCAGCCTAGATATGTTTAAACACACCATGATGGCCTGTCTAGATGGTTTTGGAGTGGTTTTGGCCACTTGCCAACTGGTAAAATTTAGATCTAAACAGCCAAAAATCATCCTTAAATTTGGTTTCAATAGTGAGAATATGGTGCTTAATTTTATTCAGAACATAAATATGCATTTTTTTGGCGCAGATGCTAATCAAATCTCAAGTAATCGCCTCTACATTTCATAAGAATTCCTATTAATTCTTATGAATGAATATTAATATTAAAACCAAGGGCATAAGCCCTTGAACCAAACCAAACCATGTGAAAATGTCTTTAATTGTGGTTTCAGTTGTTGTTGTTTTTTCAGCAATACAATGCAATGGCATTGTTTATTTATAAGATAAACAAATAAAAACTCATCAAAAGCTTTATTATCATATTTGACACATTTAAACACGATTTTTCTTAAAAAAAAAAAAAAAAATGGATAAAGAAGCAAACCTCAGTAGATTCAGTTCAGTAAGTGTTCATCTTGACATATTACTGACAAACCTCAAGCAACAACGCCTATATTTCACAGGATTTCCTAATAAAACCTCCAAGATGGTCTGTCTAGATGGTTTTAGAGTGTTTTTGGCCACTTGCCAGCTGATAAACACCTCAAATCTAGATCCAAACAGCCAACAAAAGTCTTTAAATTTGGTTTCAATATTGAGAATATGCAGCTCAATTTTATTCAAATTACCAAATATGTAATTTGGTGCAGATTCTGATCAAAAAGACAAAACAAAGAAACACATCTCTGTACAGTTCTAAGGATTTCCCACTAATCCTCCAAGATGGTCTATTTAGATGCTTTCAGTGTAGTTTTGAGACCTTGGAAGCTCTTCAACCCTTCAAATCAAAATCCAACCATTAAAAAGGTCTTTAATTCTCGCTTCAGCTGTTTTTTAATCAGCAGAGAGGTGCTGAAATATAATACAGTCCAATTCAATGATGTTTGAGAGATAAACAAATAAACGTCCCTCAAAAGTCTGATGATCATATTGTTTTTTTAAAAAGATTTCACAGCAAAAAGACACAAGATTAAGAAAAGAGCAGTTTTGTGCACTTGAAAGCTTTTAAACCATGCAAATCCAGATCCAACCACCAAAAAATATATATTTAACAAAGGCCTGATCATATTTGACACTTGACACTTCTGCATAAAGGCACAAAACAAAGAAGCAAATCTCAAGAAAACACCTCTACATTTCATTGGATTTCCTACTAAACCTCCAAGATGATCTGTCTAGATGGTTTAAGAGTAGTTTTGGCCACTTGCAAGCTGGGAAACCCTGCAAATCTAGAACCAAACAGCCATAAATCATCTTTAAATTTGGTTTCAATAGTGAGAATATGGAGCTCAATTTTATTCAGAACTGATAACAAAAAATATGCAATCTGGTGCAGATTCAGATCAAAAAGCCACAAAACAAAGAAACCAATTTTAAGAAACTGCCTCAACAATTCATAGGATTTCCTATGGTTTTAGAGTGGTTTTGGCTACTTGCCAGCTGGTAAACACTGCAAAACTAGATCAAAACAGCAAATTACCAGATATGTAATTTGGTGCAGATTCTGAACAAAAAGACAAAAGAAATAAATCTCTCTACAAGGATTTCCCACGAATCCTCCAAGATGGTCTATTTAGATGCTTTCAGTGTAGTTTTAACCCTTCAAATCAAAATCCAACCATTAAAAAAGGTCTTCAATTCTGTTTTCAGCTGTTTTTTCAGCAGGGAGATGCTGAAATATAATGCAATGCAATTCAATGATGTTTGAGAGATGAACAAATAAACATTCCTCAAAAGTCTGATGATCATATTGTATTTAAAAATATTTCACAGCAACAAGACACAAAATTAAGAAAAGCAGTTTTGCGCACTTGCCAGCTTTTAAACCATGCAAATCTAGATCCAACCACAGAATGATACGTTTATCAAAAGCCTGATCATATTTGAAACTTATAAAACCAAGATTTCTCTGCATAAATGCACAAAACAAAGAAGCAAATTTCAAGAAAGCCCCTCTACATTTCATAGGACTTCCTACTAAACCTCCAAGATGATCTGTCTAGATGGTTTTGGAGTAGTTTTGGCCACTTGCCATCTAGGTAACCTTGCAAATCTAGATCCAGACAGGCAAAAAAAAAAAAAATAATCACCTTTAATTCTGGTTTCAAAAGTAAGAATATGATTTTATTCAGAGGCCCAAACTGAACTAAAAACAATTGCAATTTTTGATTGACAAAAAGACATTGCCTCTACAATTCTTAGGAATACAATTCCTACTAAACCTCCTGGTTTCAACTGATTTTTATCAGCAGGGAGATGTTGATGCTGAAACATAATGGAATACAATACAATGAGGGCTGAGTCATGAACAAATAAACGCTCCTCATTAGCCTGATGATCACTTTTTAAAAAATATTTCACTGCATAAAGATACAAAACAAGGAGACACACTACATTTCATAGGATTTCCTACTAAACCTCTATGATGGTCTATCCAGATGGTTTTAGAGTAGTTTTGGGCACTTGCCAAGCTTGTAAACCCCAGAAATCTAGATCCAAGCAGTCAAAAATCATCTTTAAATTGGGTTTCAATAGAGAGAATATGGAGCTTAATTTTATTCAGACGGTCAAACTGAGCACAAATATGCAATTGGGTGTAGATTCTGGTCAAAAAGACACACAAAGTAACTAATCTCACAAAATCGGCTATACATTTCATAGGATTTTCTACAAGACTAGATATAGTTTTGAGACCGCTGAAGCTCTTCAACCCTTCAAATAAAAATCAAACCAGACACACAAAAAAAACAGATCTTTAATTCTGGTTCCAGATGTTTTTTTTTGTTTTTTTTTTAAATCAGCATAAGGATGTTGACGCTGAATCATAACGCAATGCAATTCAATGATGATTAAAGATAAACAAATAAATGTTCTTCAAAAGCCAGGTGATCATATTTTTTTCTTAAGTTCACTTTTTAAAAATTATTTCACATCAAAAAAGAAACAAAACAAATCTAAAAAAAAATCACTTACACTTTTCATAGGATTTCATAAAACATCCAATATGGTCTGTCTAGATCAGGGGTGTCAAACTCAGTTACTGGAGGGCCGCAGCCCTGCAGAGTTTTGTTCCAACCCTGCTGCAACACGCATACCATGCAGTTTTCAATTAAGTCTGAAGGACCTGATTAGTTGGATCAGGTGTGTTTAATTAGGGTTACATCTAAACTCTGCAGGGCTCTGGCCCTCCAGGAATTGAGTTTGACACCCCTGGTCTAGATGGTTTCAGAGGGGTTTCTAGATGGTTTTAGAGTAGTTTTGTGCACTTGCAAGTTTTTAAACCATTCAAATCCAGCTCAAACCACCAAAAAAGGCCTTTTATCCTGGTTTCAGCAAATGCTGAATCATAATGCACTGCGATCCAATGATGATTAAGAGATGAATGAAAAAACGTTCCTCAAAAGCCATATGATCATATTTTTTTTTCTTAAGTTCACTTTTTAAAAAAAGATTTCACATCAAAAAGAAACAAAACAAATCTAAAAAAAAAAAATCACTTACACATTTCATAGGATTTTATAAAACATCCAATATGGTCTGTATAGATGGTTTCAGAGGGGTTTCTAGATGGTTTTGGAATAGTTTTTTGCACTTGCAAGCTTTTAAACCATTCAAATCCAGCTCAAACCACCAAAAAAAGGGCCTTTAATTCTGGTTTCAGCTGGGGTTTTTTTAATCAGCATAAGGATGTTGATGCTGAATCATAATGCAGTGCGAGTCAGTGATGATTAAGAGGTAAACAAATAAATGTTCCTCAAAAGCCTGATGATAAAAGTTCACTTTTTAAAAAAAGCTTTCACATCAAAAAGAAACAAAACAAAGCAGCACATCTAAAGAAATCACTTCTACATTTCATAGGATTTCATAAAACCTCCAAGATAGTCTGTCTAGATGGTTTCAGAAGGGTTTCTAGATGATTTTAGAGTAGTTTTGTGCATTTACACACTTATAAAGCTTTCAAATCCAGCTCAAACCACCAAAAATGCTTTTAATTCTGGTTTCAGCTGTTTTTTTTTTTTTAAATCAGCATAAGGATGTTTGATGCTGAATCATAATGCAATGTGATTCAATGATGATTAAGAGATTTTATCATCAAAAGCCTGATGATAAAAGTTCATTTTAAAAATAGATTTCACATCAAAAAGAAACAAAACAAAGAAACAAATCTAAATAAATTAATTCTACATTTCATAGGATTTCATAAAACCTCCAAGACAGTCTGCCTAGATGCTTTCGTATGGGTTTCTAGATAAGTAGTTTTGTGCACTTGCGAGCTTTTAAACCATTAAATTCCAGCTCAAACTACCAAAAAATGGTCTTTAATTCTGGTTTCAGCTGGTTTTTTTATGTTGATGCTGAAAGTTTGATGTGAGCTATTGAAATGCAGAGGTACCTGCAGCGCTGCAGTGTTGTAATGCTCCGTCGACTGTATCATTTTGAGTTTCTTCAGCTTCAGTCTGTGCCTGTTTCACATTATAATGTGCCTGGCAAAAGTCTTCTAAACAGCAGTGGACAGAGCGAAATCACCCTCTCCATCATCGACGTGTTAAATATTTGATAAACTCCTAATTAAATAGCGGCTTCTATCACCCCCGTGGGGATTTTCATTAGGTATTTGTCGTAAAACATGGGAATAACGCAAGCCGGCCTACAGTATTGCGTTTTTTTTTCACCCTCTTTCCTCATTTCAAATCCTCCCTCAGTCGAATAAAACATGTGCTTGGAAATATCCTCTTTTTTGGCGTATCAATATTTCAGCAGTAATAAAAAAAACCTCTCTAACAGGAAGACAAAGAAAGCTGGGCAATATCTGGAGAGCCAGAGGATAAAAAATCCTCATGCCTGTCTGTTCACAGCGAGCGTTTGATCGGAGAACAGAAACACGTCGCGCTCCTGGAGTCTTTTGTGCACATTAGCGCATACGGAGATCATATGATCAACATCACATCTGCTCCCTCAATTATGAATGTAAAAATAATAACATTTAAACATCAGATCTGCTGACTGCTCCGGATTTCCTCTGACTCTGCTGTTTTCCCTAATGAAATGAAAGCAGAATAAACAAACCACAGCAAAACTGAGATGCATTTTTTACCTGACGGCCTCGTCTGAGCACAAGACGTTAAATCTAAGGTCATGCGGAGGTCTCATCCTTGCTAGCTGCACTGCTTGCTAATAGGTTTCGTCTTTAAAAATCTTTCCATCTGTGGCTATTCGCAATATTTGATTATTCTGACTTCATTTACTCCCTAACTAGAGGCTTAAGCATCACTTTGCAGCCCTCAAGCCGGCTTCATTTCGCTACACAGTTTGAAAATCCTCAGATACCTTAGGCTAAAAACACTACTGCTTTTCACTGCCTGCTGTCTACATAGGCACTGAGATAAGTGACTGATTTGGAACACTACATAGGCGACAATTAGCGCTACACAAAGTACATTTGATTCAAAATTGATTCCAGCAGAGTTTGTGATTAGATTGCTGCTAAACTAACGGTATGATACTTTAGAAAACATAAAATGCACATGAAAGTATGCACATTAAGCCTGTAATATGAAATAATCATCTAATTATTTGAAATGGAACATTTTATCGAACGTTTAGAAAACATGTAAAGTAATATTACTTTGCATATAAGCTTCATATTTGATGCCTCAAAATAGTTGAATTTATAAAAAATATCCTGTTCAAAAGTTTACATTCCCTTGATTCTTAATACTGTGTTGTTACCTGAATGATCCACAGCTGTGTTTTTTTTTAGTGATGGCTGTTCATGAGTCCCTTGTTTGCCCTGAACAGTTAAACTGCCTGCTGTTCTTCAGAAAAATCATTCAGGTTCTACAAATTATTTAGATTTCCAGCATTTTTGCATATTTGACAAACATCTAATAATGACTGTATGATTCTGAGATCCAACTTTTCACACTGAGGACAACTGAGGGACTCATATGCAACTATTAGAGAAGGTTCAAACACTCACTGATGCTCCAGAAGGTAAAACAATGCATTAAGAGGCGGGGGGCTGAAGATCATTGTAACTTTTACTTATTTAGTTGTTTGGGAAACGTGTAACTATCTTCTGTAGGGCAGTATTAAATGAAGAAGAAAAAAAAAAGAAAAAGAAAAATGTACACGTCCATTCTGTTCAAAAGTTTTCACCCTCTGACTCCAATAAATAGTTTTTCGTTCTGGAGCATCAGTCTCTAATAGTCCCTCAGTTGTCCTCAGTGTGAAAAGATGGATCTCAAAATCATACAGTCATTGTTGGAAAGGGTTCAAATACACAAAAATGCTGAAAAACCTGGAAAAGATTGTGGGACATGATTTTTTCTGTAGAACAGCATGCAGTTTTATTGTTCAGGACAAACAAGGGAATCATGAACAACTATCACTACACAAAAAACAAAAAACAAACAAACAAAAAAAACTGTTGTGGATCATTCATGCATTCAGTTATATTTATAAATTCAACTATTATTTTCTCTTGTGGACTATATGTAAACATTTGTAATGTGAAATATCTTATTCAGGTCAGTACTAAATAAACAATAACGTGCATTTTATAAAGCATGCCATTCTGATAGCTTGTAAAGATCAGTGAGATCTTTACAACAGCAAAAATGCATGTAAATATCTGTATTCACTCTATTATCTGCAATAACATGACTTAGTAAGATGATTAAATGTTCAAAACATACAGTATAATGCGATGCAATCCAATAATGACTGAGAGATGAGCAAATAAACATTCCTCAGCAGATGTAAGATGGTTTGTAGGCTCGGGAAGATCATTCCTCCACTGAGGAACAGTGAAAGCTTCTGGAAACAAATTTTCCTCAAAAGATACTGATGATCAGATTTTTTACAATATGATTCCTAGCTGCTTCAGTCCAGTAAGTGTTCATCTGGATTTTGTATAATTAAACAAAGACTTTGTACTTGCGAAAAACCCTAAACTATCAAACAGACGATGGAAGGCATGCAGTAGACTGTGTGCAATGCATTTATCAGCAAGTTTAGATCATGTTGATTGCTCAGAGGCTGTAAATAGACACTTCGCAATCCTCCAGCCATTGCTGATTTTAACCATAAAAGACTAAAAGTCTACCATGGACAAACAGTTTGAGCCTGAATTGGTATTTCAGTGGTGTAGTTAGTATGTGAGTGGCTGAAGGAGCAGTGGAGCTCCAGGCTGTGGCGACCTGCCACCTCTCAGGTCACAAGCTAACAAAGCAAACCTGTTAGCTGCTAGTCGTAGTGAAGGAGCTAGCCGACACTCCCGATATCTCACCTCTGATGAGCGCTGAGGCAGGGAAAGCTACTGCACTGCGATTGTGACACCAGCGACACATGGAAAGTGTGAATAAACGAGACACACGGGTCAGGAAGTCAAACTAGGAGTACTGTTGTTTTGAAATATGTTTGAATGCATCTCGGGCTGCACATATACTTTATTTATCATAAATATGTCATAAATACACTACAGTTCAAAGGTTTAGGGTTGGTAAGACTTTTTAAAATTTATGTTATGCTTGCCAAAGCTGCAGATATTTGATTACAAATACAGTAAAATATTATTACAATTTAAAATAGTTGTTTTCTATGTGAATAGCTGTTAAAATGTAATTTATTTTTGAGATCAAAGCTGAATTTTCAGCATCATTCCTCCAGTCTTCAGTGTCACATGATCCTTCAGAAATCACACTAATAGCTGAATTGCGGATCAAGACACATTATCACTGATGAAAAAAGTTGTGCTGCCAATATTTTTGCAGAAACTGTCATATATTTTATTTTTCAGGATTCACACATGAATAGAAAGTTTAAAAGATATAAATATTTTGCAACATTGTAAAAGTCTTTACTGTCACAGTACAATTCTTAAATATTCTGCATCCTTGCTTAATAAATCACTATTTTCTTAATTAAGATAAAAAAACTTATTGCCCCCAAACTTTATAAACATTATGTCAAAGTCTTGCATTTACTGGCGTGAAAATCTCAAACAAAAGAAGTGACTAGGTTATCAAAATGGCATTTCTATGCCTTTAACAATCACTGACAGCTTCCCGTGTGGCTTTGGATGAATGTAATTTTTATGGGCCTGACAATCTGATAACTTGACAATCATTGCAGCCTGAAATGCAAACAAAACTGTGTGCAATTCTCAACAGAGACTTCAGCCTAGACATCTGCACATCAGGTCACGACGCCCATGTCTCATCAGCAAACACAGGCCTTTTGTTTTGCTGAAATTCATTAGCTACAAAACACTCTTTCTCAAGTGAAAGATCAAAACATTAATAATATATTCATAAAGCTTCATCTCGCAATCAACATGCAGATTCGGCGAACACCCCTGACATTTAAACTATTACGATTCATGGATAAAGATTTTGCATGAACATCCTGATACATTTTCCTGTCAGACAGAAATGCTTATGAGGCAGAGAGGATATATGAAACTAATAATTTATTAATTATTCAACTGACTGAAATGCAGACTATGAAGATGAAATATTCAAAGTAGGACGCAACTTTAAGCTGATACTCATATTCAATAAACGGTGCGTGGATCAAAATTGTACTTTAAAGGGGGATATTATTGTTAATTAAACAAAAACTACCACTATTACTAATACTAATAATAATTAATACAAAATAATAATAGTTATTAATAATAAATGACCCTAAACCACAAAACCAGTCGTAAGTCACACAGGCATATTTGTAGCAATAGCCAAAATTATATTGTATGGGTCAAAATTATCGATTTTTCTTATATACCAAAAATCATTAGGATATTAAGTAAAGATCATGTTCCATGAAGATATTTTGTGAATTTCCTAAAGTAAATATATCAAAACTTTTTTTTTGATTAGCAATATGCATTGCTAAGAAATTCATTTGGACAATTTTAAGGTGATTTTCTCAGTATTTAGTTTTTTTTTTTTTTTTTGCACCCTTGAATTGCAGATTTTCAAATAGTTGTATCTTGGCCAAATATTGTCAATTTGACCCTTATTACTGATTTTGTAGTCCAGGGTCACATAATATTCATATTTATTTATAATATTTATAATAATTTAATCATTTAATACTGGAAATGAATAAAAAACTAAACTGAAATATATAATAATAATCCTAAAAAGTACAAATAATTAAAACTAATTACGCTACTTTTTATAGAAAGTAATGCATTACATTACTTTTGCACTACTTTTTGAATCTGGGCAGGGCTTGCATGTTTGTTTTTAATATAAAAAAGTCTGATTCTTAGCAAAGGTAAAAGCCCTTTCACACCAAAATGAAATTAAGTGAATAAGCCTAAGGCTAAAGGAAAATTAAATTGACGTCTATACAGTAGAACTGTAAGAAAATAAAGTTTAACACTCTTCGGCAATGAGAAAAAAAAAGCACAAAGGTTAGTTAATATAAAGTAAGTTTTGCTTATTAGTACACTGCAAAAAATGCTTTTCTTACTTAGATTCTTTTGTCTAGTTTCTAGCCAAAGTATCTAAAAATTCTTAAATCAAGAAGGATTTTCTAGACAAGTAAAAATGATTGTCTTGTTTTTTCTGAAAGAAAAAAATAATAATTACTGAAGACTGAAGAAAATAATTATTTACTTGTTTAGAAAATTCTTCTTGATTTAAGAATTTTGATGTTTTTGATATTTTGGCTGGAAACAAGACAAAAAATCTAAGTAAGATTTATTTTTGCAGTGTACGGTTGAATTGGATCAACAAAGGTCAGCAGCAAAGTCACTGGTTAATAAAATGGGATTAAATACATAAAGGAAACAAAAAGTAACAGATATTTTCTTGGAAATTAAAAAGTAATGCATTACTTTACTAGTTACTTGAAAAAAGCACGCAACTTGCATTACTTGTAATGCGTTACCCCCAACACTGCATCTTTTTAATTTTTGGATTTGACATTTGTTGGACTATTTTTTTTACACACCTATCGTCTTCTCAGGTGTGCTGTGTTTGTGTTGATTAAATAAAAAAAATTAAACCTAATTCAAAACATTAACAAAAAACTGTTTTAGTAACTGTACAAAGTAACAGTGGGTGGAACTAAACTCCACTGTTAAATAGACAACACTAACAAGATTTCATTATAATACGTTCAACCTCTCTTTCAAACACAACAGCAATGCTTGAAAGTTTGCACGATTCACCCAAGCCTGCAGGAAATTATTTGAACACGTTCAGACATCCTTGGCACCCGCGTTATGAACGCCGCCGTCTGTTCAGCGTCTCGGCTCTACACGTTCAAATCCTATCAATCAATGTTCGGCGCTCGTCTGAAGGAAGAGGCTGGCAGACTTTCAAAGCGCAGTGGAAATCTTTCCACTTTGCTGCGCTGCCCATATGGCGGGATGTTCTTGTCGGTGTTCGGCGTGTAAAAACTCTCTTTCCACTGTTCATTTTTGCTGCCCTGCTGCCTTTCCCTGCAAAGAGACTTCTAATATTTATCGACTCGAGGTTTACATACGTCTGGACTTCAAGGATCAGCGTCGGAAGGGGGAAAAATGGTGCAGTGGCCTTTTCGGCTCCAAATATTGCAACTTTCAGTCTCTCTCAGAGCTCTTTGCAGAAAAGGGACTGATGCGTAGAATTAACCTTCACGATGTTCGTGTTTCTCCGACAAGCCTTTTGAGTCGATGCGGTTTGAAAGTCTAATGTAAATAGCAGAAGGTCACCTGAGGCTTCTGTGAATACAAGAACAGTATTCCTTGAACACATCTGGTGAAGAAAAGACTGGTGTCGTAATGAAGCATTATTGGGCTTAAAGTTAATGGCTGCAATTAAAGCTATTAAATTAAAAGAACGAACAAGATATCAAAGCCACTTCAGCAGGAAGAAAGGTTTAGCGGGTTTAGTCAGATAAAAGAGAAGGAAATAATGAAAAACATCTCTATTCATTTTAGAGGTCAAGACTCGTTTTTAAAAAGTTCCAACTTTTTGACGTTTCTCAACATGAAACGTTCTCCAAAGCATGTTTTTTTGGTGTTTGATTTCCAGATTTCACTACACAATGGGACAAAATGTGAATAGGTCCATACAAATCGACAGTATTGTTTTAAAAATCAATTTTTGTGGCCTAAAAATTGCACTATACTGTTATTACACTGCAAATTGAATGCAGATTATATGGCATACAGGTATTTATAGTCGAGCCACGTAATATAGTCACATAAAAACGCTTATGTAACGCAAGGCTAAGTGAAATTCATTTTACAAATGTATTGAAGAGAGCTGCCAATGCAGGGGCCAAACGTTTTGGAAAAATGATATTTCATTAGCAGATTAATCACAGGATGGTGAGGGAGCGAGGAAAGAGAAAGAAAGGGATTGTTTTAAATGACCGTCACTGGTAAAAGGCAATGGTCATATTTAATTCTATATCACCCTAATTAAAGTCTGTGATATGGTGAGCAACAGACACACAACACCAGCAGCACTATTAATAGTCTGGGCGCAGGGCCTGACTGACTTCACAGGGAGCAGTAACTCTGCGTAATTTTATTAATAAAATCATCTCTCTCCAGAATACCCCCTTCCATTTCCCACATCATCCTTTATGGCTCTCATTTAGACATCAGCTCCTCTTTTTCTGGCACACACACACACACACACACACACACATATCTCTTAATGAATTACTGCACAAGTCACTTATATCTCTGCCACATGCCAATATGGCTTGGCAATATATATATATTTTTTGCTCCCATATATATATATATATATATATATGCACAGACACACACACACATTGAAAACAAATAAATATCAAGATATCATTAATTCGAGACAGTTTTCCACACTGTATTTGCACTAAATGAATGCAAGATTGGTATTTAGTCAGTAATATAATAAAAACGACAATATTTACCAATCAATTTTTAATTAAGCATCCTAATATATGAAAAATGCTACAAAGAGAATACCATGAACATATCCAAATAAAAAATGTTTTTTCTCTTTCTCTTTCATTTTTTTTTTTTTTTTTTTTTTTTGCTACTAAGGTTTAAACCTTGATTATAAAAATAATCAGCTAAAAAAACAGAAATAATAATAACATTAAACATGATATTAAAATTATTGCATAATAATAAAAATATTATTTAAATAGAAATAAAAATAGAATTCATCTAAAAGTGCATGCAAATGTCTGCTTCAATGTTTTAAATAACTTTAGTAAAAAATAAAATGTTAAAAATATTTTGACTACTCAACAACTAGTTAACTAAATGCAAGACTGGTCATAACTTTTTAAAATGAGTTGCAGAAACACATATATTGGTCTAATTTAAATGCAAAATATAAAGCTTTTATATACTTTTTAACTGCTAGTTAGTCAAACTAGTTCTTACAACAGAGTTTTAACATGTTTTTTTTTTTTTTTAACATATTGACTGTTTACGCAACTGGCCCTTGCACTTATTAAATATATGAGTAAGCGATCATACAATTGTATTACATTTTAAATTACTAAAACCTACAATAGGGTAAAACCTAGTGGTTTGTATTATAGTGGCAAAGATTGGTAAAGATATTAAAATGACTTTACATTAGTATTTTAGGGCTGCTTGAGTCTTTTAATGCCATCTAACAAATATGATTTTAAATATGACAAGATTTTTTGGGTATAACTATTTGTACACTCAATGACATTAAATTAAATTAAATTAAATTAAATTAAATTAAATTTAAAAAAGTTGTATAAAACATTTTTATGTTTTGATGAATGTTTAGAAAATCGCTTTCCATCTTTGACCCAAACATTGTGAATATTCAATATTTCCCAGCTGTACACAACCTAAAGCAAACCTAGATCACTTTTTTTTCTGTTGCTAATGTAGCTAAACAGGGATGGGCAGTATTTCAAATGCATGCATTTGAAATACAAAATACTATTCTGTTTTTAAATACCTTTTGCGTTTAAATACATTTGTGACCATGGACCACAGAACCAGTCATAAATGTCAGTTTTTGAAATTGAAATTTATACATCATCTGAAAGCTGAATACATAATTAATAACAAATAAAGTTTTCCATTGATGTATGGTTTGTTAGGACAGGACAATATTTGGCCAAATACAACTACTTGAAAATCTGGAATCTGAGGGTGCAAAAAAAATAAAAATAAATAATAATAATAAAAAAAATATATAAATATTAAGAAAATCACCTTTAAAGTTGTCCAAATGAAGTTCTTAGCAATGCATATTACTAATAAAAAATTAAGTTTTGATATATTTACGGTAGAAAATTTACAAAATATATTCATGGAACATGAACTTTACTTACTTATCGATCATTTTAACCCACACAATGTATTGTTGGCTATTGCTTCAAATATACATAAGACTAGTTTTGTGATCCAGGGTCACATTTAATCTTAGTATTTTTGTATTTTCAAAATACATAAGATACTTTTTGTTTTGTATTTAAATAGCTTTGGAAAAAATCAAATGAATTTTGCATTTAAATATGTTTAATCTTAGTATTTTTGTACACTTGTTGATCCAGAAAATCAGCAGTCTAATAAAGAGGATGACTGGCAAAAAGTATTTTTATATTTTGTATTTTGAAAATACAAAATACTAAGA
Organism: Cirrhinus molitorella; assembly: GCA_033026305.1. Lineage (NCBI taxonomy): Eukaryota > Metazoa > Chordata > Actinopteri > Cypriniformes > Cyprinidae > Cirrhinus > Cirrhinus molitorella. The sequence continues at coordinate 36,059,194 of CM065130.1, forward strand.
TTAAAAGCATTTAAATACAAAATGGTATTTTGCCCATCCCTGCAAACACAGGTGAATTCCATAGTTCCTGCTTTAGTTTGGCCACTAGAAGAAATCCGCCTTATGGCCAAACTTGTGCTTGATCTGTCCTAGTCAACTATTCTGACACCATCCACACACTTTGAGACACATTTAAGAATTGCCTCATTTAAATGCACAGCGCACACATCTTTCTTGGCTTTCATTGTGCAGCTATAGATTTTCTCTTGCATGGAAAAGTAAGCCATAAGCATGCAACCAAACACACATTCTGCGGTCTTACCTTTCCTACGTAGAGCGGCTCTGTCCCAGTGTATTCCTCCACGACGAAGAACTGATTCCAAACCCATCCCCTCTTCACCCGTTCGTGGGACATCGGCCATTGCTCGGGACGTCTTCCCATCATCCCAACACTAGTCCTTATGGTCTGACCGGACAGCCATCCGCAGCACTGCAGAATTCCCAGAGTCACTGCCAAAACCTGAGCTCCTCCTCTCCAGCGGGGAGCCATGTTTGAAAACTCTCTGGTCTCTACATGGGGCAGAAGTCAGAAACTCGTTCGAGATGAAGTTGCGAACCGCCTGATTGCTTGCGAAAAGCTCCTTGACTCTGGGGTTGAGGGAGGTAAACGAGAGTTCACCGCTGCTCAATGAAACTATAAATCCAATAGGTTTTTGGTCATCGTAGAGGCCACCGGGTCCTCAAGAGGGCATTTAAGAGGAATCTTTCTTGGGAAGATGAGGCCGTTTCGGTGATACACAGCTATAGCTCCTCCGTTTTTGAAATCTGTGTTGGGTTTCTCAATGACGGGTACCAATCACAAAGCCATTGAAGTCCTATCTGTACTCGAGTTGAGGTTTAAGTGGAATAACTGCTGGATGAAACTGCAAACATGTCAAAAAATGTTGTTTTATGCTTCAACCCTGGCAATCCCATTGTGAGTCTGGAAATGTATGAATGCTCCATGTTAATGGCATTAACTAAAAGGGTGTAATCCAACCATTTTCTATTCCATTTCCATGTGTACGCTTCACATCCCAAAGACACAAAAGCAATCCTCAAATTTCATAGATGCAAGATGTTATTTAAAAGGCATTATTATCCCAATCTAGATCCATTTGTCATGGTACTTCTTGACCAGCAGGGTTGAGAGTTTGACATGGGTGAGTTCATGTCGACTTCACCTGTAACAGAGCAAATATAACTGGTTAGTGAACCAAAAGACCTAATGTAATGGGAAAAAATAAACGGAAATGTATACCTAGTCATTCAGAGCTAAATAACTGACTAACAGAGCAAACTAACTAGATTGTTAGAGGGTAGATGGCTAAATAGATATTTGACTACTGTACTGTAAACAACAACAAAAACACCATTTGTTGAGTCAACTTAAAATAATTTGTTACCCTGCTGCCTTAAAATTTAGTCAACTCAAATAAGTTAATTCAAGTTTAAATGTTAAGTTGTACAAAGTGACAACTTAGATATTTGAGTTGACTCAAAAATTACTAAAAAACAAACAAACAATAAATTATATATATATATATATATATATATATATATATATATATATATGTATATCCAAGTTGTCACTTGGTAAAACATAACATTTCAAGTTGACTAAACTTTTTTCGAGTTGACTGAACTTAAAGGCAGCCAGGTAACAAATTATTTTAAGTTGATTCAACAAATTGTTTTTTTACAGTGTGGTTAACATTAACCGATAACCAGAACGGTGTAGATGACAAAAAATATATGTTTTTTTTTTTTTTTTAATTTAATCTCTAACCAGTTGTCTTTGATCTGTTATATTAATAATAATACATTCAATCCATTAGAGCAGCAGTATGTATTATTATTATTATAAAAGATCAAAGAAAAACGGTTAGAGAAGCAACAGACCATATGTAAATGAAAAAAGCAATAAATGTAACCTCTCAAATCAAATAAAATAAAACAAAAATAATTATACAAATAGAAAATAAATAAATAATAATAATAATAATATTATTATTATTATTATTATTATTATTATTATTGTTATTATTATTATTAAAATATCAAATAGACCAATTATTGGTTTGTAAACATTCGGGAAGCATGCGCAGCATGGTTGCAGAAAACCTGGGAGAGACTGTCTTTACGGCTAGAGAATTACACAGATACAATACAAAATACTTTGATTTAAAAAGATTATAGATTATATTGATTAGATGACATTTTCAAAATGTTTTCCACATATAACAAGAGCTTTTCACCCAGCGATAAGCACTGTTATTCAGCGAAATTGACATTAGATAGTGGGACAGTCTTACAGATCTGAAACAGGAATGACCTTTTTTGGTGGTCTGTTCAAGTAGCTATGGAGCCATGGAATAAAAAAAAATTATAAAAAAGTGAAATTTAATTTTAGATTTAAAAATTCTGACTTTATTTTCGCAATTCCGAGATTATATCTCACAACTTTAATAAGGCAAAAACAACTGTAGGGCTAATACAATACGACTCCTATATGAACAGTATGTGTGAATATTATGTAGACCTATTGTTTACATCAAATTTATGCTTTAAAAGTAATCATAGCAGTTTTGACCGCAGTATTCTATTAAACATTATTTGCATTCCGATTTTGACGTCAAAAGGCACAAGCATATTTTTTATCTTATTTAATGGATTTTACCTGTTTGCCGTCACTTGTTACCAGTGTTTTTCTGCAATCACTATGTGCGCAGCTGCAAGTGACGTCACTATGACGTCTACTGAAAATTGGTCTATATAAAAGGGAAAAACCAATAAATGGGAACGTATAGCTGACTATGCAGCTTTAAAATGGGATCCAGTTGCAATAAGTCAATAGTGGAACAAACCGTATCGATTCTTGACCTCTTGCTATGGCGTTCTCATTCTTGTTAAACAAATACATAATTCAATACATTGCCACAGTGAATTTGCCATCCTCCCCAACACACAAAACACTTTCAAAGAGGTTGCAGATCTAAATTCTCAGATTTTCTCTTGGATTCCACAGGACTGCAGCAAGAAAACGCTCCTTCATTTAGGTGATCTACCTGAAAAGCATTTCTCAAAGCAGAAACGTTGTGCTCAGCAAGAATCCAGATAATGTGCTAAGCCCAAGAGCTATGTCTTCTGTGTTAGGGAGCCAGGTGTGGCTGGAAAAGGAAAAGGGAAGGTTTATACATCACGAACTGGAGCCCAAAGCATCTGTCTGCCGAACTGCGGCCCACGGCAGGCGCTTACACTGGAGGCTATCTGATTAATTGCATGAGGGAGCACTAATTGGATAAAAGTATTAATCAATTAATTCAATCCATTAAAGCGGGAACCCTAATGCTTAAAACAAACACTGGTCAGGAAGGTGAAGATAAGCTATGGCCCCATTGTGCATCAGCCAAAGCGCCACTGGGCAGGGGAAATGATTAATGGTCTTTGAGGCTTTCAGAATAAGAGAAAAACAACAACATTTAGCATGGCTGAAATGTCACAACCTCAAGGCTAAAAGATTACAGCTCCTGCGGACGAGCGCGGCCAAGAAAGGCCCTTCAGGATATTGGTTGTTTAACCTTTGGCAGACGGTTGCTGCAGGTTCACGTCTGGAGGAAGGCCAATGAGCGCTTTGCGTCGTCTAGCTAAGACATTTACACAAATGAACGAGAAACGACCTTGCAAAGAGGGTGAAAAATTAAACACGCATTGACAGAGCTGGTTGTGAGTGATAATTAGATTGCATTACATTTCAGAACGCTTGTAATCGGATTACAGTTACTTTTTATGGATTAGATGATTACATGTCATTCACACATATTATGCATAATTTATTTTTTTCTTTTTCTCTTGAACAGTTTCATTTCTAAAAACCCTGTGTTATACCTTTTAGCTTTGATTGGATGATTGCTTGGATGTTGGTTTGATGCTTTTTATCAAACCCACATTTAAGTCATTTAATGTTTAAAGCATTTTATGATGTTCATATCAAAAATAAAATATTAATTTGTGCTACGTCTTTTTTATATTGATATGGTTGGTTCATACTGTTAATAATAATAAATTCAATCCACTGGAGCAGCAATATTTATTATTATTATTATTATAATAACAGATCAAAGAAAACTGGTTAGAAAAGCGACAGACTATATGTAAAGGGGAAAAGCAATAAATGTCACCTTTCAAATTCAATAAAATAAAATAATTATAAAAATAAAAATATATATATAAATAATAACAATTATTATTATTATTATTATTATTATTATTGTTGTTGTTGTTGTTGTTGTTGTTGTTGTTATTATTATTATTATTATTATTATTATTATTAATAAAAGCTCATATATAAAAGGGAAAAAGCAATAAATAGAAACTTATAGCTGACTATGCAGCTTTAAATGGAATCTGTTGTCATTTAATGTTTAATGAATTTTATGATGTTCATATCAAAAATATTTATTTTCTTTCTACGTGCTACATCTTTTTTTATATTGTTATGGTTGGTTTATATTGTTAATAACAAATTCAATCCATTAGAGCAGCAATATTTATTGTTATTATTATTATTATTATTATTATTATTATTAGTTATAGTTACATAATTATAAAAGTAACTAATTACCAGGTAAACTATCTATTATTACTTATATAAATAAGAATGTTAAAATATGTCAATTGGATGCCCCGATATTAAATATGTTAAATGAATAAAACATTGTACACTAATCTACACTATTTTAATGTTGACGTAGAACAATATGAGACACCTTCCAGGGGCTAAATATCACGTTATTGGGGTCGCTTTAACCTGCAGACATTAAAAACATCCCGTGGCAACACTGTTAAACCCTCTTGGGTCTCTTTTTTTATGACATTTTAAAGGAACATTTGAAAAGGGTCTACTTTTATTTGTGTATAGTCATAATAACAAGAAAGCAATGTGCTTTCGTAAAATAAATAAAATAAACAGGGTGCGCTCTTTGCCGTCTCGGTCTCACCCCTCTTCACAGACATAAATAAAACAACCTGAATTTCAGCCAATATGTGACTCACAGACATAAGACATATATGTATAGAAAGCTTGAAATGTCTACTTTTAAAGACTTTTCTAATGTAAGCGCACTCCCGAGCCGCTCCGCTTTTCATATTTTAAACATCTATGTGAGATATGCGGATATGTAGGTAAACGCCCACATCACTTCCGTAAACAAATGTGAACATTCATCAAGTTCACCTCAGGTATTTTTTGTTTCAGGAAGAAAACACGCTTAGAGGAATAAGACAGAATTTACCAGCAAAAATCAGTAACACATTTGTATTGTCAGTAACGGTAACTAGGGATGCACAGTGAATCAAAATGAAACTGCAATCGTGATTAATCAAAAGATTAATCCAGAGATTTAATACTGATTACGTAACCATCTTTAATGACAAAAGGCGCATTACAATCGCCTTCGTTTAATCGTGCAGCCCTGGCGAAACGGTAATTTGTTTGATTACTCGTTACTGAAAAAGTAATGCTGTTAGTAACGCCGTTTATTTATAACACTGTTATTCCCTTCACTGATGGCAAGTTTAAAACAAGTCAGGTAAAAAAGTAATCTAAAAAGTAGTCAGAATACATAAAATGACTAACCTACATTACATTACGAACTACAATTTTCATCATGTAATCTGCAATCAGTACTGAACTACAACATTAATATTATGAACATAAATGGTGAATGTCAGTCTGCAAGAAGATTAGAGGAGATAAACACAGAGCTGTCTCAAGAACCTGGTAAAATGAGCAGGTACAGTATGTTTACCATCTCTGAGTGATGAAATCACCTCATTAGCACCCTTTAGGAAGATAGATAGATAGGCCTGGTGATCTTTTAGTGCAAACTGAGAGAGTTTTCCAAACAAGCAAAGCCAGAACGTCCAGACACCATTTGGAAGTGGATGCTTTTGTTTTCACGCTAAAAATACCACATGCAATTTACACAGTAATAGGATCCAGCCTATTGCAATCTTATTGCACAGTACTCATGCTAGCTTTTTAGCAGATGGTAAATGGAGAAACACTGACTTTGGTTTTGATCTTTATTCCTAAAGATAAACACACACAGTTTTCAGCAGAGTAGCTTATTGCGTTTATTAGCCACCTGCGGTTGCAATACAATCTAGTGTTTTTAATGGAAATATTCTTAAGGTCCCAAAGCAAAAGGTTTTCTGCACTACTGTAATGGTTAGTTATTTTTGATGCTAAAGGACTGTGACGTGTGACATTTAGCTACGCTTCGACTAGCATCTCAGGTCAAGCGGTGATCCGGGTCACACTTTGCATCTAAACACGCAAGATGGAGAAAAATAAAGTTCAGTGCAAACAACTGATCCTTAAAATATGCATGGCCGACTACAAACAGAAAACATCAGAAAGCCCCTAAAAAACTCCATTATGACTTCAAAACGCACGCTCGCTCGCTTACTCACAAATACGCCAATCAGTCAATCAATCAAAAGCACGCTTTTGCATTTCATTGATCTAACGTAATATTTTTCATGTTTCCAATTAGTCTGCAATGTTCTTGTCTTGAAGAGACAACTTCAAAGTAAAGTTGTTTATTCCCTCTCGTCTCAAAGAAAAAAAACTATTTAGGGCAAGTCGAGATTAGTTGGTTTTTGAGTATCTAGAGCTTCCTACTACTGTAGCCCTGACCAAGCACATATGATGAATTATAAACCATTTATATCAAATATCTTCTCCAGCTGAATGCGCTCTTCTGAAGTAGTTTGCTCAAAAGTCTCAACCCTTGGGCAGTAAACAGAGAAAAATCACATGCTAGTTACAATTTCCCCTCTAGTTATCCCCTCATTGTGCGCTCTTCAAATTTTCATGATGAGTTTACACAATTCTGCCCTTATTAAGATGTGGTATGGAGCGTAAACGAGTTCGCTAAAAGGATCTGGCTCTTTGGGGTCGTCCGTTCGCGGTTGTTGTAGAACAACGTCAATTAGCGAGCATCCGCCGAAAAGCCGGTCATGTAACGCGACGCCGGTCTGATACAGTCGTAATGCCTCCGCTACCACCCAAAATGCTATTGGCAAGCAGGACGCGCTCATTCGTGACCTATTAGGTCGTGGATTGATTATAAAACACGGCTGCTACTTCTCATCAGACGCCAACTAGAGAGCAGAGGCCGTGACAGCCGGCAACCGGAGCCAGAGAGGAGACTGATGACCGGCGAGTGATGGGCTTCAGGCCAGAGAAAGAGTCCATACCTCGCTCGCTCACACGCTCTCTCTCTCTCTCCTCTGACAATCTCCTTTTCACCTGCACGACATCCATCGCTTTAATGGGAATCACTGACTGCCTATTAGCCGCTTCGGCACAAACAACCACAAACACAGCACTCGCGAGAGGGGTTGAAAGCACTGCAACAACTTTGGGATTGCAAAAAATAGAGCCCAACATCAGAAACGACTCGCCCTTTTTCGAAGAACCTTTGTGACATTATACACTGCAAAAAATGATTTTCTTACTTACTTAGTCTTGTTTCCAGGCAAAATATCTAAAACATTTTTAAATCAAGAAGGATTTTTTAGACAACCAAAAATCATTGTCTTGTTTTTAGAAAAAAGAAGTCATGATTAAGTGAGTTTTTGCTTAAAACAAGCAAAATAATCTTATTTCAAGCTGAAAGCTAGATTATTTTGCTTACCCCATTGGCAGATAATTTAGCTTGTTTCAAGCAAAAACTCACTTAATTTTAACATATTTTGTCTGAAAACAAGACAATAATTTTTACTTGTCTAGAAAATCCTTCTCGATTCAAGAATTTTTAGATATTTTGGCTGGAAACAAGACAAAAAATCTAAGTAAGAAAAGCATTTTTTGCAGTGTAAATGTCTTTACTGTCACTTTTGATCAATTTAATGCATCCTTGCAGAGTAGTAGTATTCATTTAATATTAGCATTTTTAAAATGCTACTGACCCTTAACATTTGAATGGTAATGGTCATTCATCACAAAAATATAAAGCAGCACACATTTTTTTCAACATGTATAATAATAAATGAAGAGTTCAGATGCAAAACCAGCTAAAAGTCATCTCGGTCAAAAATGAGATAGCGATACTGAATGAATGCTCTCAACACATATACATCCATCAAATACTTTTACTCCAAACTCGCTAAAATCCCACTCTCAGCTTAATCAGAAGTAGCAGTACTTACAAAGAAACCTATACATCAGAACCTGATAAAAATGCACTTTTTAAGGAAAGATGTCAGATGGATTTAGAGGCTTTTGCATCTGAACTCTTCAAATATAGTTGCAATAAGCGATTACCAGAGTTCAAGCGCTTTAAGGCATTTAAGCACATATGGAAAAGGACATTATTTAGCAAGCTTGCAACTACCTAAATCAATGACTTAAAGGCCATTACCCAAAGTCAGTGATTTAATTTTAGAATTGTAAAAATATAAATATTTTTGTTATAAAAACCCATGGAAAAGACATGCGTTAACCTCCCGGAGGCATATGGGTTAGTTTTACAACAAATGTATGTGCGTTTTGGAGCTTCAAAATAACAGCCACTACCCACCACCATTATAAAGCTTGGAAGTGTCAGGATTAATTTTAAAACAACTCCGACTGTGTTTGTCTAGAAGAAGAAAGTCATATACACCTAGGATGGCTTGAGGGTGAGAAAATCATGGGGAAATTTTCATTTTTGGGTGAACTATTCCTTTAAAAGCGCCAGCTGTGGTCCAATTTCCTTACAACTGTTAATGTTTGTTTAAAATCAGCTGTCGCATGTGCTTACCAGGTTTTGTGAAGTTTTGAGTTTTCTTTTAGGCTTTATAGGATTTGGGGTAAATTTGGGCAGGCTCCTTTTCTAAATGACCCCATTATAGCTTCCCAAAGGGTAAATTTAAACATTTTGTTTTATAATTATTGGCCTAGAGAATCCAAAAAAATTGTACTGCAGTGTTTTTATTCCTCTAGATTGAGAGAAAAAAACTAGGACTAGTTCGCAAAAGTATTTTTTTTTTTTACATCTTCTCAATCATTTAACAAACAATTTAATTGTCAGCAGTGGTTCTAGAGGCAAAGGAGGAGTTATTGGAATATTGCACATATGTGCAAAAAACTGTGCAACATACAATCATTTACGCATTTGAAAAATGTGATATCGCTCCCCCCACAGGCCAATTCTTTTCTAAATTCGTTCAGACCTTTGAGGCCATGAGTCAAACAGGCCCACCAAATTTCATTCTGATTGGCCTTCGTTAATCTTGTCTAACAGGTGCTTAAAGTTCATCCGTCAATAGCGGCCATGCTTTTTGAGATACGCAAATGTCCTTGTAGACACTTGTGGCACTTTGGACCAATACAGAGCGCACTGTTTTTCATGTTGATAGGACAAATGGTTGAGCACTTTTTTATGTTTTTTTCCTCTTATAGCATGACCAAGGGGTCAATATCCACCTTTTTTATTCTTTTTTCCTGTGAGTTTGGCGAAGATATCTCATTCCATTGAGGAGTTATAGGCATTTTATTAAAAGTAGCCCTGCTCCTTTCAAACTTTTTTTTGATTATTATTGATATTCACTCCCCAGAGAATCTTTCTGCACTGTTTTGGTTCAGATCGGGCGAAACACCTGGGACTAGTACGCAAAAGTAGGTTTTTTGAAAAATGCGAAATACCCGAAAATTGAGCTGAATCTGAGGTGTGCATTTTGTCCACCGTGAGCCAAGGATTCCAACAACATAAAACACTCATGGTTTAGGAGTTATAAGCAATTTTGTACTTTTAAATCACTGTAGCGACCCCATCTCGCCAATTGGGGTGAGCCTGGGTCACATTTCAGAGATCGCTGATCCATGACGATTCTAACAGTTTATCACTGTTAATATCTAATAATTTAAAAATGTAAATAAAACTGTCACTGAAGACTGAATAAATGATGCTGAAAATCCAGATTTGATCACAGGAATAAATTACATTGTACTATATATTCACATAAACTTTTGAATTGCAATAATATTTGTCAATTTTACTGTATTTTACATCAAATAAATGTACATTTACATTTAGTCATTTAAGCAGACGCTTTTATCCAAAGCGACTTACAATAGAAGCAATCAGAGCAACAAGAGAGCGACAGTGTATAAGTGCTGTGGCAAATTTCAGTTAGATAAACACGATAAGTCTTGCAAGGGTCTTTTTTTTTTTTTTTTTTTTTTTAATAAATATAGAAAACTGAAAAGAGTAGGAAAGAGCTAGTGTCAATTGGTCAAGTTCTGCCGAAAAAGATGGGTTTTCAGACGTTTTTTGAAGATGGCCAATGACTCAGCTGATCGAATTGAGATGGGTAGGTCATTCCACCAGCTGGGAACAGTCCACAAAAAGGTACGTGAAAGTGATTTTGAGCCTCTTTGGGATGGCACCACAAGGCGTCGTTCATTTGCAGAACGCAAGCTTCATGTAGTCTTTGTAAGCAAAAGAGACTGTTCACCTGCACGACAATTATCCTTTTAATGGGAATCGCTGACTGCATATTAGCCGCTCCTGCACAAACAACCACAAACACGGCACTCGTTAACACTCTTATATATTTTTTCTTCCAACTTTGGGAATCTCAAAAAATAGAGCCGAATGTCAGAAGCGGCCCGCCTTTGTCAAAGTAGTTCAAAGTATTAAATGAGAAGAGATCCAGAAACATCAGACTGATTAAAATCTGGGAGGATTTGTGAAAGAAAAACAGTATTTGGAAACTAATAGCCTGGGGTTAATAAGCTGCACTGGCCCTCTTCTCCGGCTGTGCGATGTTTTGATGTGTCATCCGATTATACGTTTGCCAAACACTCCCCCAAGCATGTATCAACGCATGAAAGCTCTCATCAAAGCCCAAACCACATGCACTTCTAATGACTGTGGTCATTTAAATGAACCCAGCAGCCTGAGTCAGATCCACACACCTTCACTACTGCGGTCTCACATCTACTTACTAAAAATCATACAGATATGACATATACATGACACAATAATGACGGATATACAATATGACATATTCAATAAGCTAACTACTGACCAGATTTTAGGAAAAGATGCATTACCATCAGCACTCACCTAAAACAAATTCAAGATATTTTAGAGATTTGATATACGGTTTAATAGATATATGATTATTGGTTAATGTTAACCAATAACCAGCACTACTTAGTTGACAAATAGAGAGAAAAAGCCAAAGGAAAGGTAATTAAAAATAAAATAAAGCAGGCCATTTTATTATATATTTATAATAATATTTATATTATACATTTTTTTTTATATTTAAACCAGATTAATAAAAAAAAATACTACTACTAGTACTACTACAATTAATATTAACAACAATAATAATAATCATAAATCATAAATAATTATTTTATTATGTTGTTATTGTGTTGTATTATATTATTTATGTGTATAAAATTATATGTATAATATTATGATAATATATTGTAATTATATATATATATATATATATATATATATATATATACATATAGACACACACAGTTTATAACTTCATAATTGAATATTTAAACTAAAAATAAATTATTATTATTATTATTATTATTATTATTATTATTATTATTATTATTATTATTATTATTTTCTGCATTAAACATGCTGGTTTAAACAAAATAGCTGCACCACAATTTATTATTTTCAAAATTAATTGAATTAAATTGAATTAAATTACTGTAATTAATAATAATAATAATAATAATAATAATAAAAATGTAAAGTAAAATGCTATGTCAGTGAACTTATTATTATTATTATTATTATTATTATTTATATTATATATTATATTTAAATCAGTATAGTTATTAAAAACAAAATACTTATATAAAATAATAACAACAATTAAATTACTGTTGTTATTGTGTTACATTATATTTATTAAGTGTATAAATGATATGTATAATATAATAACGTACTGTTATTATTAATAACAATTTATTTTTATTCATATTATAAAATAATAATAATAATATGAAATTAATATTAAAACAATATAAAATTAAAAATGAATATGAATCAAATACATTTTGAATAATTTTTATATACTGCATTTAAACAAACCATTGTTAGCCTTAAAACATACCAACTGGCACGGCGGCTATAGCAGCTACAGTATATAAATTATTATCTACTGTATGCATACACATGAAATTCAAGATGCATAAATAAATCCCCAACATTTCCTCCCAAACACAGCTGTCCTTCAAAAATGACTCAGTATCAATTTCGCACACAAATTAATCACGGCACGCACATCAACCAAAATATTTGGGAATACAGCGTCAATCAGCAGCGCTCGCAAACACCTGGACAAGCCTCAATACCTCTAGTGTCGCTTCACTCTTCCATTTGGCTGCGACTCTGAGCTCTAGAGACCGGCTATTATGCCCTGGAATGGGGATCCGGTTAGAAGTAGCCCTTGTCCAAGACACGCTGTTTCCTTGGCAGAGTGCAGTGAGCGTGTTGGAGGGGCTGGAGCGGAGCGGAGTGGGGCGGGATGGGGGGTTAAAGTGGACTGGATTGGCAGACGGCAGTGGCTGTAATGGATTGAGCATCAAGAGTAAATGGTGCCGTAGCGTATGCTGCCTCTCATTACGCTGCGTGTTTGCTTACAGGAAGTAATGAGAGGAGACATATATTGTCACAGCCTTAGAAAAGCCGCATGGCTAATTACAGTAATTGCAGATTGCTGCTGCCTCCTCCCACATCCCTTCTATATCCCTCCCTTTCTTTATGACTGTTACCTACAGAAACTTCACAAAGTCCATCTTCTTACACCAGTCAAAAATGTAGAATTGTGTGATGTTTTTTTAAAGGAGTGTCTTCTGCTCACTAAGGCTGCAATTATTTGATCAAAAAATGCAGAAAAAAAAAATTTAATTGTGAAATATTTTTACGATTTGTAAAAAATGTTTTCTGTGTGTATATGTGTTAAAATGTAATTTATTCCTGTGATCAAATCTGAATTTTCAGCAGTGTCACATGATCCTTCAGAAATCATTCTAATATGCAGATATGCTAATTAGACTTTATATATGTATTGTAATCTTTTTTGTCTTTTGTAGAAGTGTTATAAATCTTTTAATCAGCATTAAAATGATAGAATGATTTCTAAAGGATCATGTGATATTGAAGACTGGAGTAATGATGCTGAAAGCTCAGTTTTCATCACAGGAATAAATTACATTTTACAATATGTTCACATGGAGAATGCTTATTTTATATTAAAATAATATTTCAGAATGTATAGTTCTACTTTTGATCAAATAAATGCACTCTCAGTGAGCTTGAGAGACTGCCTAATATTTATGAAGTATCATGTGACACTAAAGACTGGAGTAATAATGCTGTAAACTCAGCTTTCATCAGAGGAATAAATTGCATTTAACTATATATTCACACAGAGAATGCTTATTTTATATTAAAATAATATATCACAGTTTTTAATCTACTTTTGATTAAATAAATGCAGTCTCAGTGAGCCTAAGAGACCTTCTAAAATTTCTGAAGGATCATGTGATATTAAAGACTGGAGTAATGATGCTGAATACTCAGCTTTCATCACAGGAATAAATTACATTTTACAGTATGTTCACATAAAGAATGCTTATTTTATATTAAAATAATATTTCAGAATTTTTGATCTACTTTTGATTAAATAAATGCAGTCTCAGTGAGCTTAAGACACTTTCTAATATTTATGAAGAATCATGTGACATTGAAGACTGGAGTAATGATGCTGAATACTCAGCTTTCATCACAGGAATAAATTACATTTTACAGTATGTTCACACAGAGAGTGCTTATTTTGTATTAAAATAATATTTCACATTTTTTAGTTCTACTTTTGATCAAATAAATGCAGTCTCGGTGAGCTTAAGAAACTTTCAAAATTTCTGAAAAATCATGTGACATTGAAGACTGGAGTAATGCTGCTGAAAACTCAGCTTTCATCACTGCAATAAATTACATTTAACTATATATTCACATAGAGAATGCTTATTTTATATTAAAATAATATTTCAAAATTTTTGATCTACTTTTGATTAAATAAATGCAGTCTCGGTGAGCTTAAGAGATTTTCTAAAATGTATGAAGGATCATGTGACATTGAAGACTGGAGCAATGATGCTGTAAACTCAGCTTTCATCACTGCAATAAATTACATTTAACTATATATTCACATAGAGAATGCTTATTTTATATTAAAATAATATTTCAAAATTTTTGATCTACTTTTGATTAAATAAATGCAGTCTCGGTGAGCTTAAGAGATTTTCTAAAATGTATGAAGGATCATGTGACATTGAAGACAGGAGCAATGATGCTGTAAACTCAGCTTTCATCACTGCAATAAATTACATTTACCAAATATTCACATAGAGAATGCTTATTTTATATTAAAATAATATATCCCAATTTTTGTTCTACTTTTGATTAAATAAATGCAGTCTTAGTGAGCATAAGACTTTTTGAAAAACATTTTTAGAAAATCCTAATTATTAAAAATTAAAATAATAATAGTTCTTTATTAGCATTGATGATTCCCAAAATAACTTTTACTGTAACATCAATAGGACCTTTCCATTACACAACAGGTTCTTCCTGAAAATGTTCTTCAAAATAGATCTTTACTGTTTACTGGAACGTTCCAAAAATTGTTCTTTTATGGCTTTGCAGCAAAAACTCATTTTTGGAAGCTCTATTTTTAAGTGTTTTCACTTTAGATTCTTCTGTTCTGCTTGCATCTTTTTCACCCTATTATTTTCTCTCTCTCAGGCTTTTCACCCTGCCAGCTGCGCAATTACTCAGTGGCTCATCTCACGGGTGACTGGCAGGAGTGGACGTCCTGGCGCTGACCGCCGATCAGCCGTGGAGGGTGGCCGATGGCCGATGGACGCTTCTGGCAAAGGCACGAGGAGGTGGCCGTCCAGCTGACAGCTGTCCACGAGCTCCTCGGGGCCCTCACCGGGGGCCGGGGCCTCTGCTTTACTGCTGCCAACCAGGGGTCAGAGTTTGGTTGGTTGAATTCAACATTTAACCCCTGCTGGTACAAACCATAGCTACAGCAATAAATAAATGTACCATATACAGTTGAGATCAAAAGTTTACACCCCCATTTCACAATTTGCAAAATGTTAATCATTTGACCAAAATAAAAGGGATCATACAAAATGCATGTAATTGTTTATTTATTACTGACCTGAATAAGATATTTCACATAAAAGAGAAAATAATAGTTGAATTTATAAAAATGACCCCGGCTCAAAAGTTTACATTCCCTTGACTCCTAATACTGTGTTGTTACCTGAACGATCCACAGCTTTTAGTAATAGCTGTTCATGAGCCTGTTTTTCAGAAAAAATCTTCAGGTCCCACAGATATATTTGGTTTCCCAGCATTTTTGTGTATTTGAACCCTTTCCAACAATGACTGTATGATTTTGCGATCCATCTTTTCACACTCAGGACAACTGAGGGACTCATATGCAACTATTACAGAAGGTTCAAACGCTCACTGATGCTCCAAAAGGAAAAACCATGCATTAACAGCCGAGGGATGAAAACTTTTGGAATTTGAAGATCAGGGTAAATGTAACTTATTTTGTCTTCTGGAAAACATGCAACTATCTTCTGTAGCCTCTGAAGGGCAGAACTAAATGACAAAATATATAATATTTAGGCAAAATAAGAAAAAAGAACAGAATCTCCATTCTGTTCAAAAGTTTTCACACTCCGGCTCTTAATGCATGGTTCTTCCTTCTGGAGCATCAGTGAGTGTTTGAACCTTCTGTAATAGTTGCATATGAATCCCTCAGTTGTCCTCAGTGTGAAAAGATGGATCTCAAAATCAAACAGTCATTGTTGGAAAGCGATCGAAGGATTTTTCTGAAGAACAGCAGGCAGACTCATGAGCTACTTTTATAAATTAATTATTTTAACTTGCATTTTGTATGATCCCTCCTTTCTTTTGCTAAAATAACATTTTGCAGATTCTGAAAGAGGTGGTAAACTTTTGAACTCAACTGCATGACACTTTTTTTTTTTGGCTTTACTTTCTAGCAATAATATCTGCAAATCTTTAAAACAAGATATTATTTACTTGGGTAGCAACGCTGCATAAGATATTAGGACTTTTTATTTATAGATTGTAGCTTGAATATAAATGCATTTTATCGTAATAAACTTGCAGATTTGTTTTCACTTGTCAGCCTAACTAAAAAATTGGCCAGTTCCACCAAATGCACTTGTTTTAAAAAACACAATCTATGCAAATCAGCCCTGATATCTTATGCAGTGGAAATGCATCTTGTTTCAAGAATTGTTTCTATTTTTACAGGAAAACAAGGCACCAATTATAAAACTGTGTGAAATAAAATAAGTTTAGACAGCACTGGCACTGCTAAAAAATAAAACCAAATTAAAATGTAAAATAAACACACAATATAACTATATAATACAATAGAAAAATGTAGTAAATACATATATAAACAAAACTTACACTAAACTGAAAAGGAAAACTAAGAATATAAGCTATTTTAAAATATTAATAAATACTGTAATAACACATATATAATACTAAAATAAGGACAGAAAGCAGAAAAAAAATACTACAGGAAAATGTGGTCTTAGATCAAATTTAAAAAGAAAAATCTAAATGTTATTTTTTGTTCACACACACACACACACACACACACACACACACACACACACACACATATACACACACAATAAATAAATACACAAGAACGCAAAAATAATAATTAAAGGACACTGTCAAAATGTAAAAATTAGCACACTACAGAGATCTCCACAGCGATCTGGGCTTATGCAGCTTTAATTAGCCATCAGATGAACATGAGACCTCACAGACAGATCACAGCGTCAACACTAGCGACAACATCCGCGGTTAGCGCTAGCATCTCACTCTGCCCTTGACAGGGTGTTTACAGCCGCTCTGCGTTTGCTGTCAGCTCGCATTGGAACGCTCAACAGTTTGTCCCTGACATATCGTCAGAAATCATGATGAAGCACACAGACGACAAGAACGCAATTTAATTTGATTTGAAACAAATGCAGCCACTTCATACACATCTCCAGCTGTTTGCATACTAATATTAGGGCACTGAAAACAAACAGAATGCATCTCTGATCGAGAGACAAGGCATTTCTAGGGACTGACTTGAATATTGGCCAAACCAAAAGCTAACATTGCAATAAACATTAATTAAAGCAATGAACGTATGAATGAATGAATGAATGAATGAATGAATAAATAAATAAATAAATATTTTTTAACTTATTTATATTAAAATGTGTTCATAAAATTACTAAAACTTTAAATTAATTTTTTTATGTTACTGTAATAAAATGACTAAAAATACTAATACACTGAAATGAACATAAGCAATGTAGAAATATAAAAAACTTCACATAAAATTTTAACATTTAAATGAAACTGAAAACATAAAACAAAATTAAAGTTTATACTAAAGTACTATAAATACTAAAACTAACACTAAAATAAATGTTAAAGCAATAAAGAAATATTTTAAAATGTAAAAAAAACAAAACATAAAATCACTAAAACTTAAAATAAAAATATAAAACAAAATGAATACATTATGCTGAAGTACTAAAAATACTAAAACTCACATTAAAATAAAAAATGGAAAATGAAAACAGAAAACTCAAAATAATAACTTTAACACTGGAATAAGCATTAAAGCAATTTAGAAATAATAAAATAAATAAATAATTAAATCAATTAATGAATTAAAAACTAAAAAAACATAAAATGAATATGTTTATACTAAAGTACTAAAAAAACATATTTCAACATATAAAACAACATATTTCAAAATGTAAAAAAAAAAAAAAATCACTAAAACTAACTTTAAAACTAAAAATATAAAAAAAATAATATATTTTTGCTGAAGTACTAAAATACTAAAACTTGCATTGAAATAAGCATGGCAATATAGCAATATTAAATAATAATACAAAAATTATAAAAATGCTAAAAATGACTAAAACAAGATTACAAAAAGAGAAAATATAAAGCTCAATATTAATATGTTTGTTTTAAAGACTGAAATGACAAAACATTACTAAAATAAGCATTAAAGCAATATAGTTTTGAAATATGAAAAATAAAATACAAATAAAAATGACAAGATCACATAAAATCATCAAAATTTAAACTAAAAATAAAATGAAAGCATCAAACTCAAAATTAATAAGTCAGGA
>CM065130.1:36080027-36137527 GCA_033026305.1 Cirrhinus molitorella
ATATCTTATTAATAAACACTAGAATAATTTATAAATATACCTTAATTTAAATAAATAATAATAATAATAATAAAATCTGACATTTAATTCTGAATTACAAATAACTACTTCTGACATTGTCCAGAAAAAAAAAAAAAATAAAAAAAAATATATATATATATTTTTTTTTTTGTTTTGTTTTATATTGATAGCTGTTTAGGGATTTGAGGATATTTCACATGTTAAAATGTTGTATTTGTGGACCAATTTTAAAGTTTAATTGCATTTTTTGTTCCTAAAATCCAACCTTCTGCTGGGATCAGAATATTTTATTTTATTTTATTTTTATTAAAAGTGTCCCAATCTTTCTAAAATGTTTACTAAATAAGGATTTAATCCAGATCAAAACCAAAATTGAATTTTGTGATCTAATCTGAATTCAGAATCCTTTTTTTCTTTTGAACAACCCATTTTCAAGATTTGATCCAATTCAGTGGCCAAAATCCGATCAGATTACTTTTGAACAACTGGACCTTGGTGAAACAAAAAATCTTTCTGGTAGATTGCAAATAATGTCAAGGTTATACAATCATTTTAGATTCAAAATGAAACATTTGCAATATACTTCCTATGTCTGAATGAAACAGACGGGACTTAATTCGTTCCATCTGTGCTTGATTGAATAGCGAACAGCTGAAGTTTGCAGTGAGTTGTGGACTAATGTTCTCCTCAAAAGTCACACGGCTTCCTCTCCAAAGCTCTTTTCTCTGTTCGCCACTCTTGTCGTTACACAAATCAGCAGCTAGCGAGCCCTAAAGAGTCCCTGGGTGTTATTTATTTTCCATCAAACACTATCAGACCCTACAAATGTTTTGACAGGCCCAGCCCATCCCTCACAAGACTTCAGGGAATACACAAAGATAACAGGCAACCTCCGAAACCCAACAACGGCCCCGAAGGAACCCGAACGCAGCAAAAAATGTTAAGATATTATATTATACACGTCCCAAAAATCTCAGAGAAGTCATTATCGCACCTCCATCTCAAGCAAGCACTCAGGGCGCAACAGCAAAAGACGGCGATACGGGCCGCACGTCGACCGACTCTGACTTTTAGTGCCGCAGAGTAATGGGAAACATCATGTAGATTGGAGTCTTTAGCTTCCGCGTCTCCAGGGCCGCGTGCTGAAATTGGAAAAACAGTGCAGATGGCAGGGGAGCCCAACGCATCTTCTGCACTATAAACGGCGGCATCCGTCGAGTGCACGCCAAAACATCTGGCCCATTGTGCATTTGTCATTTTCATGACCTTTAGATGCGATGACAAATCTAAAACACGGCCGTGATGTGCTCGGGTGAATCTCACAAAACCTGTCAAAAGCATATGCCGCTCATATATCACTGCAAACTAAAAACACCATTTTCAGGATCACATTACAGGGATTTTTTACCAGTATGACATTAATTTCATATCAGTTAAATAAATAATTTTATATTAATTTTTTTTTTTTAATAATATATAAATATATTTATATATACCCTACCAGTCAAAAGTTTGGACACACCCTCTCATTTAATGTTTTTTAAAGAAGTCTCTTATGCTCATCAAGGTTGCATTTATTTGACAAAAATACAGAAAAAAACGGTAGTATTGCAAAATGTTATTACAATATAAAATAATGGTTTTTATTTTAATATACTTTACAGTATAATTTATTCTTGTGATGCAAAGCTAAATTTTCATCAGCTGTTACTCCAGTCTTAAGTGTCACGTGATTCTTCAGAAATCATTCCAATATACTGATTTATTATTAGAATGATCAATGTTGGAAACAGTTGTGCTGAATTTTTTTTTTTTTTGCAACCTGTGATTCTTTTTTTTTTTCTTTCACACTTTTTTGATGAATAACAAGTTAAAAAGAACAGCATTTATTCAAAATATAAATATTTCCTAACAATGTAAATCTATGCTATAGCTTATTAATTTAACACATCCTTGGTAAATAAAAGTATGAATTAAAAAATAAATAAATAAATAAAAAAAATTTACTGACCCCAAACTTTTCAACAGTAGTGTATAATGTTAGAAAACCTTTCTATTTTAAATAATTGGTGTTTAGTCTGAGTTTTTTGGGGTCTGCATTTAAAGGTCTGCCACACCAGAGGTGTTCAGCTGGGATTAGGACTTGGCTTTATGCAGACCGGTCAAGTTCTTCCACATTGACTGAATCAAACATTTCTCTATGAACCTTGCCTTATACATAGAGGCATTGTCATGTTAGAATAAAAAAGGGTCCTGTCCAAACTTTTGCTATATATATATATATATATATATATATATATGAAGAGTTCATCGGAAGAGTACATCAGAGCATATATATATATATATACACATATACACTGCTGCTCAAAAGATTTAATGGTTTTTAAAGATGTTACTTATGCTTATCAAGGCTGCATTTATTTGATCAAAAATACTGAAAACATTTAATATTGTGAAATATTATTTACATTTAAAATAACCTCTGTTTTATATGTGAAAATATGTTAAAATGCAATTTATTCCTGTGATAAAAAGCTACATTTCCAGCATCATTACTCC
Organism: Cirrhinus molitorella; assembly: GCA_033026305.1. Taxonomy (NCBI): domain Eukaryota; kingdom Metazoa; phylum Chordata; class Actinopteri; order Cypriniformes; family Cyprinidae; genus Cirrhinus; species Cirrhinus molitorella. The sequence goes on from CM065130.1 coordinate 36,082,608, forward strand.
AGTCTTTAGTGTCACATGATCCTTCAGAAATCATTTTAATATACTGATTTATTATCAGCGCTAAAAACAGTTGGGCTGCTTAATTTTTCAACAAGGGTGTGTTAAATTAATAAAAAGTGATAGCATAGATTTGCATTGTAAGAAAACATTTATATTTTGAATAAATGCTGTTCTTTTCAACTTGTTATTCATCAAAGAATCCTTAAAAAAAGAATCACACTGCACAAAAAGGCTCATCTTACTAATTCTTCAATTAAGATGCATTTACTAGATAAGCAAAATGAAATAAGATATTTAGTCTTGTTTTAAGCTAAATGCACATAATTTAGTTTTTCCCCCCTGGAAACAAGTACAATTATCTACCAGTGGGGTAAGTACAATATTCTTTAAAAAATCAAGGGTATTTTACTTTCCCACTTGCAGAAAACTGTACTATTTTAAGCGAACTGCACTACATTTAGTTTTTTGTTTGTTTGTTTTGTTTTGTTTTTATTCAAGACTAAATATATTATGTCATTTTGCTTATCTAGTAAATACATCTTAATTTATTTATTTATTTATTTTTTTAGATATGTTAACTACAAACAAGACAAAATACTAAGTAAGATAAGCCTTTTTTTTTTTTTTTTTTTGCAGTGCACAGGTCCCAAAAAAAAATATTTGGCAGAACAACCGTTTCCAACATTGATCATTCTAATAATAAATCAGCATATTAGAATGATTTCTGAAGAATCATGTGACACTTAAGACTGGAGTAACAGCTGATGCAAATTCAGCTTTGCATCACAGGAATAAATTATATTTTTAAGTATATTAAAATAAAAACATTATTTTATATAATACATAACTTTTTGCAATATTACCGTTTTTGCTGTATTTTTGATCGAATAAATGTAGCCTTGATGAGCATAAGAGACTTCTTAAAAAAAAAAACATTACAGGTTTTACTGATCTTAAACTTTTGAGCGGCAGTGCAAGAAATGACTGATTTTATTTTATAAATTATATATTTCTTGAGCAGCAAATCAGCAAATCATGTGACACTGAAGACTGGAGTAATGATGCTAAAAAATCAGATTTGATCACAGAAATAAATTATAATTGAACATATATTCACATAGAGAACACTTATTTTAAATTTGAATACTATTTCAAAATTGTACAATTTTTGCTGTATTTTTAATCAAATAAATGCAGCCATGGTGAGCATTTATTAAAAAAATCTTACCAACCCTGAATATTAGTGTATTAAACTATAAAGTATAATGTACTGTTTGTTGTTTATGCCAACTATTATACAGCACACATTCACTTTCTTGTCTATTTGTGTGTGAAATGTGACCTAGACGTGTTTTGGAGTTTTTGGCTTTGTTTGGATCCCGACTAACTGACCTCTAAATGTCATATTCGCTCACTTGTAGCCTGAATATTTTGTCTGAATGAAGCACTTCACTGAAGCCCATCACCCTTATTCTCCGGCGTTGACTGACATGCCCATTACTCTTGTCGTCATTACAATATTGGCTAATAAATCTATTCAGAGGTTTTCTTCGCCCCGGGCGTGGAACATGTAGCCTATTGACAGAGGAAAATGAATAAATATGTAACAAGGACATCGGCCGGAGAAGGAGGAAAATTGACGTTCGGTGCTGTATTAGAAAGCTTGTGGAAATTGCTGAAAGAGCAAGATCCCTCGACCCATCATCAAAAGACAAGCTGCATTTATTTATTTATTTATTTATTTTTCATAAAATTGTTCATGCATAATGCGCAAACAGCCCGCTTGATGGGGTTGATAGAGATGTGGATGGCTTTTATTAAAAATACCGCCACTGAATGATGACACAGTTGTGTAAACATCTGCATCTTAACTGAAAAAACAAATGAAATCTAGTCGATGCATAATGCGTTCGTGGACGTTTATTTTATCAGCCGCAAGATTTAAGGTTGAGTGCGTAAAATCATCTCTTTTTAATCACCTTTTTGCTGTCACTAGTTCATTTTAAATGGTCCTGTGGTGTGAGAAATGAATTTGGGAGAGTAGAAATATTCCATGCAGTTTCTCATTTACTGTAATACGAGTTGCACGCATAATAATTATAAAAAGAACCAGCAAAATGCTGTTTAAAGAAGTCAAACAGCAGGGAGTCAACTTCCCAAAGGTATTTTACATCAACTACTCAACTACAGCACCGTGGCAAAAGAAATTATGCAAGTTGTGAATCTAAATTCATCCGATGAGAGAGAAAAACTAGGTAGCCTGACAGACAACACAACAACAGAATCAATACATTATGCATAACATATAATTGATGGTAGTTTTACAGTTTGACTGGAGTGTTTGAACACAAATGAGCGTGATTTCTACGTGTGTCTCGCTCTAGATACACAATCTATTTGTCTAAATAACACGCACAGCCGCCGTTTTTATCCTCGCTGACTTTCTCAGCGGGCTATGACTGTGCAAACAATCCCATAAATTAGGAGCGGAGCTGATAAATATCTTTAAAGCAAATTTACGAGCGAAACCACCCATTCAAAAAACTCCCCCAACAAACAGACAATACGGGCCAAATTTCAGCATATTCTACACTGCTATAAAAAAAAAAAAGTCTAACTCTGTCCTGAATACACAATGAGTCTCTAGTCTGATGCCCTCTCTACATTCTACCCAGAACTAAAACCTCGTCCGCATGGAATGCTAATGACACACTATCTGGTTGCTTTAGGAGCTCAACTTTACACTAGTCTTACAAAACATGCATATTTATTTATAGTATCAAAAGGAATTGCTAAACCAAAAATTCAAATCACCTAGATGAGTTTGTTAATTAATCCGATTTGGAGAAATCTCATTATTTGATTCTCTGTAGTGAATGGGTGCCATCAAAATGAGAGTCCAAACATCTGCTAAAAACATCACAATAATCCACAAGTAATCCACTCCAGTCCATCAATTAACAGCTTGAGAAGCCAAAAGCTGCATGTTTGTAAGAAACAAATCCATAATTAAGATGTTTTTAGCTCAAATACAAGTCCACAATAACACTTCCTCCAGTGTAAAAGTCCATACCTTTTTGCAGTGTTGAGGAAAGTTACTTTTAAAAGTAGTGCATTACAATATTTGGGTTACTTCCCAAAAAAAAAGCAACTAATTACATTCCTTGGTTACTTTTTATGGAAAGCATAATTATTTTGCATTATCGATACATTACCTTCCTATTCGATACTGTAAAGCTGCTTTGACACAATCTGTATTGTAAAAAGCACTATATAAATAAAGGTGACTTGACTTGAAAGTAATGCATTACGTAGAGCTGTGCCGATAAACGATATCATATCGAATCGCGATAAAATATATGTGGATAATGAAGATAAGCTCTAGGCATTTTTACTCAATATGGATTAATATAAGAGCCAATCACACAGCAGAAATATGAGACAACAGCCAATCAGCATGCAGCTTTTAATGTTCACGTCAAAGAACAAAGTCAATTTCCTACGGTACTTTGCAAAGCAAACTCAACACAAGGATGACAAAAATGAGTGGATGCAACAATAATTATTCAAAAAATGATAAAATTGGCAACAAAAAAGGTAGCACAAATTCAGTTATATGGAAGTGGTTTGGCTATTCGGGAATTCTCCCAGTGCTCCTGATTAGCCAATCCGGGCCTGTATACCTATTTTAAACAGCCATCTACATTTTTATTAACTCACAAATGCAACCAAAATATATAACATGAATATTTATCTGAAATTTTCACATCCTGTACCTCAATTGGGACATTCACAACAACAACAACAACAACAACAACAAAACAGGCCTATACACTTTTTTTAATAATAATAATAATAATAATAATAATAATAAAGAAAATAAACAATTGGAAAAACAATTCTGGCTGCTACTGTGGGCTCAGTGTTAAAAGTAAGAGTTTCTGCAAAAAGTAGAAGTTTCTGCAGCTAACCAAATTACAAGTAATAGCAGAAAATAAATACAAAAGGCAACAGAACAAATACACAAGTTCAATAAACAGTTTTTCAGCTTAGTCTAAAATAAATTTTCAGGTACGCTACAGAAATGTAAAATAACTACATAGTCTTTACTGTATAAATTAAATATAGATTAATCATATTTGATGTTACATGTAAGGTTATTTAGTCAGGAGCAGTGGGCACTTGTATTTTTCTTTGACAGCATTAGATATTATTAGTTTGCTTTCACTTTAAGAACAAAAGCACAATACCTGTGTTGCCAAGTTGGGGTTGAAGCAACCCCAATAAAGTAATATTTAGCCCATGGAATGCTAATTTTACCAGGGGAACTCAAAAAAAAAACATGTATTTTACCTCCATGATGCGCTTTTTAATGAGTGACCCCCCTCAAAACGAGATTGGGCAACTTTTGGGCTAGTTTTGAGTAGCAACTGGGCGGGTTTCGTTGTGAAAACCTGGCAACCCTGCACAATACACGTGTTTTCTTTCAACTGCTTACGTTTTCATTATGTGAAAATGTGGACAGTGTCTAAATAAAGGTGCTTATTTATACTACAGATATCAATATTTTACGCATGACATCGATGCATTGTATTGACATCATATCGATGTATCAATCCATATTGATAAATCATTACACTCCTACTCGTATTTTAGTTAAAAACATCTTAATGATAGATTTGTTTCTTACAAACAAGCAGCTTTTGGTCTTTCAAGACATTAACTGATGGACTGGAGTGGTGTGGATTACTTGTGGATTATTGTGACGCTTTTATCAGCCGTTTGGCTGACGGCACCCATTCACTACAGAGGATCCATTGGTGAGCAAGTGACACAATACTATATTTCTACAAATCTGATGAAGAAACAAACTCATCTACATCTTGGATGACCTGAAGGTCAGTACATTTTCAGACAATTTCCTTTTTGAATGAACTTTTCCTTCGAATACGGCTGCAACTGCAAAGCATTAAAACGCTTTCTTTCTTTCTTTGCATTAGAAAATACTACAGATCCTGCAGTCTAGCATATGTGAGTGATCTGACACTTGTCGTGGCAATATTTGTCCATGTGAATAACACTGTGAAATATGGCAGCTGAATTGAAATGCAGTATGGGAGATTGAGACTTTGTTAAGCACACAGTCCCTGCTGTGTAGATTACGGCGGGAAGAGAAATCTACCATTACCGGCCGGCCGTCCCACCTGACCTGCAACACCAGCGAAGAAGAACAGACTGGATGTCTTATTGACCCGTGAGCCCACCGAACATATGAAAACAGACCTGCAATACATCTACAACTGGCACAGAGGCTCACGGGGGATCCGTCACAGCGGTAGCGTTTATCCAACACCACCACAAGAAAATCCATCATCTCTGGATGTTATTACACTATGGATGATGCAGCGTAAGAAAGGAATATGATTAATACCAGTTAGATTAATGCACATTTCACGCAGTGTGCATAAAGGATTATATTTACTAATGTGATTCAAATGCAGAAATATTTACCATGCATATTTAACCGTGACATTTTAAAACATGAAATTGCCACTTGATATTTAAGTTGCATTTTCAGTTTCCCTTGAAAGACACTTTTGTTATGGAGTGAAATGAAAATTCTATTTTCTAAATATAGATCTTAATGTAAAGAATCCATGTTTGTGCTTTTTTTTTTTTTTTTTTTATGTAAACGGCAAACAAAAACACACATCACAGGCAAAGGTGGATGCTTGACCAAAGATAACATGAGGAGAAAAAAACAAAATAAAGTGAACACACCATGGCTCCCCAAAAAAAAATAATTAATTAATGCATTCATACAAACAAAGCTCGACCTTGTTTTTTAATTTTCAATAATCTGTTTCTTTCAAATGTCAAAATCCATAATCCAAAGATTTGTCGCTACTTTCATTTCATTGCAACTTTAATAATAATATGTACGTTTCAAAATGGTAACACTTTACAATAACATTTCATTTGTTAGCATTACTTAATTACATTAATTAACTCTACAGAATGTATTAGTCTTTATTAGTTTATGTTCATTTCTATATATACTAACACATCGAAAAATCACCTTTAAAGTTGTCCAAATGAAGTTCTTAGCAATGCATACTACTAATCAAAAATGGAGTTTTGTTATGTTTACACCAGGAAATTTACAAAATATCTTCATGGAACATGATCTTTACTTAATATCCTAGAAAAATCGATAATTTTGACCCATTCAATGTACTTTTGGCTATTGCTACAAATATACCCTGGTTTTGTGGTCCAGGGTCACATGTATTACTCATAGCTCATAGTTAGTTCACAATAACTAACACATGAACTAATGTTAACAAATGAGACCTTATTTTAAAAACTTTTTGGAATGACTCAAAGGAATCGATTTGAATCAGAATTCATTGAATTTGAAAGTTTGAACTGATTCACAAAAAAAAAAAATTCAAACTCTAAAAAGATTTTAGCTAGTGAAGTTTAAATAAAAACAATCCTAACACTCACACTCGAAAGTCGCTAATCTAATGACATGCTCGTGTGGAAAACGATTTGCCAAATTATCAGTCAATAAAAAGAGTAGTGATGGATAAAATCACGTCACGTGTATAAATTGTGAATACTCTATGACCCATTTCTAGTCGCTCTACACAGCACATCTCATGCGACTTCTGGAGGCAAACAGGATCCAGTGTTCTGCAGAATCACAAACACAGACACATGAACACATCCCATGCTGCAGCAGTCAGTCTCAGCATGTAGTACACACACACACACACACAAACCACATGACACACTTCAGCTCTCCAAATCACAGTCCTGAACATTGAGAGCCGTGCGACCCGCTGCTACAATGACAGAGTAATCTCCGCACACAGTAGCACCTCCGCGCGAGTGCGCCAGGCTGCTATTACTTTGACCACTGTCATTAGACCTGTACGGTACTATTATTACCTTCATAAACAGCATTAAAGCCACACAGGCATCATTAGGCCACCCTCTGTGCGCTCGAAAGGCCCCTCCAGAGCAGAAGATTTGAATTCTGCCAGAGTCTGATATGGTGAGCGATGTGCTGTTGGGAAATCACGTTAGCGGCTTGCGCCGGGTCGCGATGTGCTTTCATTTGCGAGAAATGAGAGCCGAATGAAACGCATGTCGGTGAGCAGAAAACATCATTCAGTGACGTTTACACGGAAACGCTCCGAAACGACGCGTTTGCATTCTGTGCTTGTCCAAAACTGGAAGCTAGGGTTCAGATGATAAATAAGCTATATTTTGCAGCATTTTAATATAGTTAACTGAAATAATAATAAAAAAGCTGCTTAAAATAAAGTAAAATATTTATTTCAGTTTTCAAGGCAACATCTCTTACTTTAATTTTGTAAAAACTAAAATGAATAAAAACTATATTAAAGAAAATCACTACAATTTTAAATTAAACTCAAAATAGAAAAAAAAAAACTAAAATAAAATAAATAAAATGATAATGATAAAAAGCACAACCTTTTACTAAAGCTTAAACTAAATTTAAAAAGAAAAAATATAACAATAAAATATTACTCAAAACTGACAAAATATTTTTGTAAACTCTAAATTTAAGTGAAAAATACAAAAAAAATGAATTTAAACTTTCAATAAAAACTATAATAGTATAGTTTTTATATTCAAAATATCAGTCAAATCTGACTAAACAAAAAGAAAATTATTAAAACCTGAACTAAAATACAAATATAATAATAATAATAATAATAATAATAATAATAATAATTTAGTTTTCAAGGCTAAATTTCTTTAATTTTGTAAAATAAAAATAAATGAAAAAAAATAAAATTAATATAAACTAAATATGAAAGAAAATCACAAAAAAATCAAATTAGAAATAAAATAAAATAAAATTAAGGCAACATCAAAAAAAAAAAAAAAAAAAAAAACCTAAAATGAACACTTATTAATTTATTAATAAATAAAAACTATACATTAAATTAAAATCCCTAAAATTTCAAGTTAAACTAAACAAAAAAATAACAATAAAATGAAAATGGAAAATATCAATAACATAATAAAATAAAATAATTATCATTAACAACTATAATAGTACAGTTTTTATATAAAAAAAAAAACACACAAAAAAAAAAACGGATAAAACGCAAAGATTTTTTTTTAAGGTAACATCTTGTAAAATGTAAAATGAAACCTGAAATAAAATAAATAAAGACTATATATTAAAGATATATTAAAGACTATATATTATATCCTAAAATTTCTAATTAACTAAAAAAATAAATTAATTAAAAAATAAAATATATATAAAAAAATCTAAATGATCAATAACAACTATAATAGCATATATATATATATATATATATATATATATATATATATATATATATAAATATTACTCAAAACTGACAAAAAAAACTTTAAAATTAAAGTATATATAAAAAAACTAATTTTAACTTTTAATAAAAAACATTACAGTGCAGTTTTATATTCAAAATATTATTAAAAACTGACAAAAACAACAACATTATTAAAACTTGAACTAAAATAAAAAATCATGAACTAAGCATACAAAATTACTAATTCAAGCAATCAACAAAAACTATAATAGTAAAGTTTTAATTAAAAATATTAATAAAAACTGACAAAAGATTACTAACACATTAACTACAATTAAAACAAGACTATCAATACAAGTTTTTATATTTAAAATATTACTACAAAAGTAGAAGTTGTGTACCAAAACAAAGTCTGAAAAATAAGAGGGATTCACGACTTCATCTAAAAATACAGTAAAAGCTGTTTCAGAGAAAGAGCAAATAAATAGAACAATAAATAAATAGACAAAAATGAATAAATAAAGACAAAGTTTGAAATAACACACAACAAAAAGCACAATAAAAGGGTCAGTTTTGATTTTACGCTACACTTGGCTGCACAAACTAAGCATAAAATGCTTTTGGAGATTGATTCCAAATAATAACGATTGCTCACAAAGGCTTGACTTCCTTTGGGAATCATTAAAAACAGCTTCCCAAAAGCAATCTCTTCAAAAAACAGGGCATTGTTGAGCAGGACAAAGTCATTTGTTGTCGTCTGAATAGAGCGATATTTCTCGACATCTCAACAGCTATCTGATGGAATTACACTCTGAATAGGCTCTTCTACAAATAATTAATTTCAAACGAAGGGCCGCACGTCCCTCTGTCACTAGTGAACCTTGCATCTGTCCCTCAACCCAAGCCAGCGTGCAACAAATTCCCACAAAAACCCACATACTGTAGTTTGTTGGAGGTCTACGGAAAGCGCTATCTTTTACAGAAAAGCGAGCAAGCTTTCACAGCGCCTTGCATTCATTACATGCGTGAAGTAATGGGCCAAGAAGAGGGTGAAAAGGAGAAAAGAAGTTTAAAGTGGACCTCATAGAGTAAAGGACAATTACAGGGCATGTGACAACCTCCGTGTCGCCTCTTTTCATTTTTCTTAATTACCGGGCAAATATTCCTCCTCTTCTGCTTCATTAGCTCCTTTGTTGAGCGGTTAGTGATGTCAGACAGAAGATGGAGGGATAAAGCGGCTCTGAAAATATTACAGATCCACTCCTGAGAGAGTGTTGCAGACCTATAGAATGTAAAGAGTTCAGAAAGTAGAGCATGCCGCTAGCGACACAAGGCCATGGGTTCGATTCCCAGGCAATGGACGAATTGATACGATGCATATATTAAATGCAAGGTGCTTCGGACAAAACTGTATGCCAAATGCAAAAAATGTAAGTAAAGTTAACTAAAACAATGAACCAAAAAAAAAAAAAACAACTTTTAAGTTTACTGAAGCACTATTTTTTATGTTTTTTTTTTTTTTTTTCATTTTGTCATTTTACTTTTTTTTTTGTCATTTTCATATTACATTTCATATTTGTCTGTTTATTTTCTTTAGTTTATTAACGTTTATTTTATTTTATTTATTATTTTTATGGTTTTATTTTAATAATCATTTTATAGACAAAATAATTATTAATAATAATAAATATTTTGTTTTGATCAATAATTTTATATTTTTTATTTAATATTTTTTAGAATACATTTTAAAAGATTCAAATTTTATTGTAAATATTTGTTGTGTGTTTTTGTCATTTTTTTGCATATATATATATATTTTAATTTAGTTGAAAATAACACCAAAGTAAAATTTTAATAAATACAAAAAATAAATAAATAAAATGACAATAAAAATACAAAATAAACAGAAATGACAAAAACACAACAAAATAAAATGAAAACGCAAAATATAAAAATAAATCTAATTCTATTCATAAATAAAAAATAATAATAAACTATATAGACAAAATGAATACTATTATGTTATTACTCTAGATTTGATGAATAATTTAATATTTTTATTTTAAGTAATTTTTTGTGTTTTTGTCATTTATCAGATTTTTCATATATATATATTTAATTCTGTTTATTTTTTTGCTTTTTTCAGTTTAATTTTAGTTTCAGTTTTAGTTGATAATAACACTGTACTAAAATTGAAATAAATAAAATGACAATCAAAATACAAAATAAACAAACATTAAAATGACAAAAGACTCTCCAAATTACTCAAACTTCACCTTAATAAAATGAAAATGCATAATATATAAAAATAAAAACTATTAATAAATACTATTACTATACTATTACTCCATTTTACTTTATTTTCATTTTATTTCTATTTTATTAATAATTGTATTAATATTTTATATATTTTTTTATTTAATTTTAGAAAATTAAAATTTTATTTTACATATTTTTTGTGTGCTTTTGTCATTTATCATTTTTTGCATCTATATTTATTTTTTTTTTTTTTCAGTTTTAATTTTAGTTTCAATAACAGTTGACAATAACAATACTGAACTAAATAAATCAATAAAATGACAATCAAAATACAAAATAAATAAACATTAAAATGACAAAAACACTCAACATGACTCAAACTTCTCAAACTTAATTATGTTCACAAAATAATAATAATAATAATAATAATAATAATAATAATAATAATAAACTATATAGACAAAATAAATACTATTATGCTATTACTCTAATTTGTAAAATAGTTAAATTTTAGTAAGTATTTTTTTGTTTGTCTTTGTCATTGATATTTTTTTGCATATATATTTATTTCTGTATATTTTTAGTTTTTTTTTTTTTCAGTTATAAATTTAGTTTCAGTTTTAATTCAAAATAGCAGCACTGAACTAAAATTTAAATAAATAAAATGACAATAAAAATGCTAAATGAACATACAAACTGACAAAAACACTACAAAATAAAATGAAAATGCAAAATATTAAAACTAAAAACTAGTTATATTCATGAACATAAATTATTATTAAAAACTACAATAGCATTTCAGTTACTTAACATTGATGCAAACAGTAGATTTTATGAATATGAATGATTTTTAATGTCCTTGATCGTACTGGGATTGATTCATTTGTGCAAGTTATTATTTTACAAATGCAATGACTTAGTCTACCTCAGGATTGAGTTTCCTTTTACAATGGCATCACAAATCCACCTTACCACTTTTAATAAAGAAGCACTTATAAAATCAAGTCCCATCTCACACTGATAATCCTTTCTTTCCACTTGGAAATACAGCACATTACTGAAGTCAAATAGCTTGTGATTGTGTTTTCATGCTAACTTGGCAAGCAATAGTTGAACGAACTCCTGCACTGGACTCAAACCATCATTTACTATCTGCTGGCTTTGCTCACAGCTGTCCAAAAGGCCTCAAAGTTCCTCCAACTAAGCAACTATCTTCCCATCTGGGCTTGTTGAGACGTCAATCAAGCCGGCAGCGTCTAGAAGCAGGAGAACGCGAGCGCCGGGAGCTGATGGGGGTCACCGGAGGACTGCAGAAAGGGTCGGTCTGTGAAGGGCCCTTACAGGCTGCTATGGAAATCACGGAGAAAACCTCATCCTGCTTCTCCTCACAAAGTTTGGAGAGACGCATCAGACAGGACTGGAACTAGAGCTCATGCTGTAATTGTAACTCAGGAGAGGCTCGAACTGAGAAAATGGAAAACAAAAATAACTCGAGCTACAGCAGCTCTGCTATTCAAACACTTATTGTTACCACGAACACTTGTAAGATGAAGAAAAAAGCCTTTGTCTTGTCAAGCGTGTGATGTTACAGAAAAGCGGCTTTTAGAATGAATATATCAATAACAAGTACCACATATAAACAATGTAAATAATACGGTAAATGACATCATGACTCAACCACTGTCCAGTTTTTGTAATGGATAGGAAGGAAATATTGATTTATAATTCATTCTAATTCAGAACATTTAATCAGAACAATTTATATAGTCACTTTATGCTCATTAAAAAAATGCCCGATTGTTACAAAAACCATACTGCATCCAAAAAACAAAAGGAAAGACTGTAACATTTTATTTTATTATTTTAGATTTTATTTATTTATTTTATTTTGTCATATTTTGCCAGCTAAATTAAATAAATAAATACAACTCATAAAGATCATCAAAAACATGATAAAACCAGTTCATATTTAATCCCAGAAAGTAACAAAAATAAATATTACATTATATTTTAAGGGCCATAAGATAAAACAATAAAAATACAGAATTCTCAATAAGTAAATAAAAAAATTAAAAAAGTAAGGTCATTTTAGTATAATTATAATTAGTGTAAATTAATATAAATTAATCAACAATAATAAAACAATAATAAACATGAATGTACTAATAAATACAAAATTCAATTAAATTATATTTTAAGGACCATTAATATAAAAACACAAAAAATACACAATTCTCAATAAATACATAAATACATAAATGAATAAAAAATAATAAAATAATGTATAACACATATGAATGTATTAAATATTCATTTTAGAATATTTTTAATTAGTATAAAATAATATAAATACGTAATAAACATAAATGTAATAATAAACAAATATAAATCAATAAAATAATAATAAATATGAATGTGAATATGAATAAATGAATATGAATAAATATTCATTAATAATTAAATTTAATTATATTTTAAGGACCATTAAGATAAAAACAATAAAAATACTTATATAACATATAAAACATCATTTTTGTATAATTATAATTAGTATAAAATAATATAAATTAATTAATAATATTTAATAAATTTATTAATAATAATACAATAATAAATAATATATATCAATGTATTAATTTCAAAAAGTATATTTTAAAGACTTAAGGTAAAAACACAATTCCCAATAAATACATAAACACATGAATTAATAATAATAACATAATAATAAATATTAATTTATTAATTAACAAAAAGTATATAAAAATAAATAAATAAAAATGTCTTAAAAAAAAAACTGCCATTAAAACAAAGAATAAAAATAAGTGAAATGTGATCTGCACATGTTTTCCTACACATCCTTTCAATGCACTGTAGTCTCCCAACCACTAAAGCTAAACATAAGTCATATTAAAAGCATACGGCCAGAATCAGCACATATAAAGCTTCATGGTTTGAGTGTATATGTGTTAGTCCAGCAGCCGTTTACCCGTTTGAGCTGTCAGAAAGTGTGCCTTCAAGGCCCATAAAGCCCTATGAGCCGCCCCACAGCAGCCCGAACGGCGCTTCTCCACAGCCTCGTCCATTACACACTGATTTGTGTGTGTACACAGTGTGCGAGCCGCATGAGAACGAGCCCCTCTCGCCATCACCCTGTCTTGTTACATTAATCTTTACTAGGTCAAGGTCAGGCGCAACACAACAAAAGCCACGGCCGATGAACACGCACGGAAATTTTGCACGGGCCCTAATTTAATTTAAGCTCGTCTGCCTCGGTTCAGCTCCGTATTACAATCTCGCATCAGATGGCATTAACGAGTGTGTTAGATTGCCGAGCACAAACAATTAACGGAGCCTTAAAGATAACGTGGAGCCAACTAAAAGCTACAGATTAGCAGCATCTACACTCACCTTTCCATTCACACGGATGAGGAGAATCGCGCTTAAACTTTGTCTGATGCCGAAATAATGCGAGTGGACATGTCTATGCATTCAGTGCTACTTCTTATCCAGCGCGCTTATTTCATTTGTTGTCGTTTCATGAATGCTAATAGTTCTATTACCCCCACTAGAAATCACAGTTAATAAAAACTACAGCTGCAGAGATTGAATGTCTCTTTTCATATCTCAGCCTTGGCTTTAAGAACACAACGCGTTGAATGGCGATACAGTAGCACCGCTGTGCTTTGAATATTATCAGCTCAAATCCACATCAGTATGATGCACGCTGGAAAATACAGCTTAAAGTGACTTCTATCTTGAACCAGCAACAAACTAGGCTCTCATGATCAACTAATGACCAGTTTAGAGCAAGGTTATTAAAGTTTAGGAAAAAAGATCATAAAAAAGTAATAAATTCCATAAATAAATGCATGAATTAATGAATTCATGAATTAATTAATAATAATATAAAAATGTTAATTGAAATAAAATAAATTGTTTAAATAAGTAACTTTATTATTTATTTAAAAATACAAATAAATAAAGACTCAACATACAAAATAATAGAAAAATTAAATTAAATTAAATTAAATAATGTTAACAGAAATAAAAATAAATTATTAAAAAGATTACTTTTTTAAAAACCTATTATAAAATAAAATAAAATAAAATAAACATACTAGTCTCCCATGATCAACTAATGACCAGTTTAAAGCAGGGTTATTGAAGTTAAAAAAAAAATAATAATAAAATAATAATAATACATACATGAATGAATGTTACTGAAATAAGTAAAGGACTTAAATAAATAGCTTAGGGCAAAAAAGATTCAAAACTTAAAAATAAAAATACAATAAAATAAACGAATGTTAACATAAATAAAATTAAATGTTTAGAAAGATAACTTAATAAAATACAAAAAAATAAGTATAAGTAAAAAATAAGGTATAAGTAAAATAAATAAGATACAAAAAAATAATTTTAAAAATCCTTAAATGAATGAATGAATGAATGAATGAAATAAGTAAATGATTTAAATAAATAACTTAGGGATAAAAGACTCAAAACCTAATAAAATAAAATAAAATAAACATATTAGTCACTCATGATCAACTAATGAGTAAAATAGAATACTAAAATAACACAAATAAAAACAAATCGTACCAAAATCATAAATTCCTTAAATAAATAAATACAGAATAAATGAATGAATTAATAAATATTAACTGAAATAAAATAAATGATTTAAAAATAACTTAGGGAAAATAAAATAATAAAGTGAAGTAAAATTAAAAAAAAAAAAAAGTGAAATAAGATCTGCACATGTTTTCCTACACATCCTTTTAATGCACTGTAATCCCCCAACCACTAAAGCTAAAAATAAGTCATATTAAAAGCATACGGCCAGAATCAGCACACATAAATACATTTTTTAAAAAAGTTAAGATACATATGTTTTGTGTCGATCACAATGTGCATAGTGAATTGTTGCTAAATGCATATCATAAAATAATAACATTTAAAAAAAATAACAGTAATATTTTGATTTAAGGTCATTTTTGGTAAAGTTTGTGCAGTACATATGTCTACAGGGCATAATAAAATGTTTAGTTCTATGTTCAAATATTAGTGGTATAGTGTCACGCGGTGCTGTCGCTGCCCATGCAATGCAATAAAATGAAAATGACGACTAATGAAATAATGAAGAAATCAAAAAAAAAAAAAAAAAAATGCCTGACCAAAACAGTTGGTCTAAAAATAAGTGAAATAAGACCTGCATGTATTCCTACACATCCTTTCAATGCACTGTAGGTGCCAACCATTTTTAATGTTTGTGCAATACATATTATATCTACAGGGCATAATGAAATGTTTAGCTCTATGTTCAAATATTAGTGGTATAGTGTCGCCGCCATAATGGAGCAATGCTTCCATCGGTGTGACTCCTGTTTGTTCGCCATAGATCCGAGCGTGCCGACGTGGGTACAACCCAGCGCCAGATGCGAGGCAGCACTAGATCACGCGCTGCAAAATAAAACAAATCATTGTTTGTAATGATGTGTCCAAACCTGCAGCAGAGTCCCGCTGGGGAGCGGAGAGAGAGAGAGACGCTTTACATGCGTTCACATCCACAGCACCGCAGCGCTGACCATTCATCATGCTGCAATGAGAGCAGTGTGTTCTCATTAGAGTCGCCGCTGAAGCTACACAGCAAAGCAAACAAGACTTCCTTAGTCCTTAAAAACTTGCCAACTTGGGAGTCTTTTTATGTCTTATTTATAATGGCCACATGCTTTAAAGTGTGTGCTAAAATCCCTTCAGCTTGCCTACAAACAACATGCCTTTTAAAGGAATAAGTCTGCCAAAAATGAGCATTCTGTCATAATTTACTCCTCCTCATATTCTGTGTAACTTTCTTAGCTGTGAAAGATAAAAGTTGATGTTCTGGCGAATCTTTTTGCAGCTCTTTTCTATATAATGATAGTTTGACTTTTAAAGGTTAATGCATGGGGTTTTCTTGTTTTTATGATTTATCTTTTGTCAGAATGTTTCTCAAAATTGTACTGAAGCTTGTTTTAGCTACTGAATAAAGAATCATTCTGAGAAAAAAAAAAAAGTCACAATTCTGAGAATAAAGTCACAGTTCTGAGAAAAAGCCACAATTGTGAAATACAAACAATTCTTAGCAAAAAGCCACAATTATGAGAAAGACTATACAAATCTGAGGAAAAAATAATGAATTATAAAATATAAGTTCAAAAAAGTCAAAATTAAGAGTAAATTAAGTTAGCATTTGCAAGATAATTCTGAGGAAAAAAAAAATCAGAATTGCAAAATATAAAATAAATCTATCTTTTGTCAGAATGTTTCTCAAAATTGTACGGAAGCTGAGTTTTTAACTTAATTAAAACAACAATAATAATAATAATAATAATTAAAATTTTGCAAAAATATTTATTTAGAAAAATCCACTTTCTGAGAAAAAGTCAGAATTATGAGTATATCCAGAATTCGCAAGATAATTCAAAAGTTCACAATAAAAAGTTCACACTTCTTAAAAAAAAAAAAAAAAAAAACAATATTGAGTTTTTAAGCTCACCATTTGAAAAAGTTGCAATTCTGAGAAAAAGAGATAAACTTGCAATTTGAGCAATTATAAGAAAGGAAGACAGAATTGTGACAAAAATCTGAGGAAAAAAGTTGCAATTCTAACAAAAATCCAGAATTGTAAAATATAAGTTTAAAATTCTAAGAAAAAAGTCAAAATTCTGAGTAAAACAAGTCAGAATTTGCAAGATAATAAAAAAATTCACAGTAAAAAAATCAGTTCTTAAATTAACAAAAAAAAAAAAAAAAAAAATATATATATATATATATATATATATATATATATTGAGTAAGCTCACAATTCAAAAAAAAAATGAAAAAAGGAGATTTGGAGAAACTTGCTATTTAAACAAAAAATGTGAAATTCTGACAAAAATCCAGAATGAATCTAGAGTAAAACAAGTCACAATTTGCAAGAATATCCTGAGTAAAACATTTTTTAAAAAAGACAAAACTGAGTTAAACTCAATAAAAAAGTTGCAATTAAAAAACATCTGAATTGTGAAATATAAACTTAGAATTCTGAACAAAAAAGTTGAAGTTTTGAGAAAAAAAGATATAAAACTCACAATTTTGAGAGAGAAAAAGTCAAAATTCTGAGAAAAATACAGAATTGCAAAATATAGATTTCAATTTAAATTGAGATTTAAACTTACAATTTGAAGAAAGTAGCAATTCTGAGGGGAAAAAAAAGAAATAAACTTGCAGTTCTGACTTTTTTCAGAATTCTGCATTCACATCTTACATTCAGAATTCTGAAAAAAGTCAGAACAGCAAGAAAACAAGAACACTTTTCTATGTCGTTTTGTTATTCCATATTCTTCTGTATTTCACATGTCATTCCATAAAGCGAAAGGTCAAATAAAAAAAAGTTATGCACCTATAAACTTAAAACACACATTGATTTAGTATGATAGCTGCTTACGACCTTGTCTGCAATATCCCATATCTGAGCATGTAAAGTCAGTAAACACTGCAACTTTTGCATAACATGCATATAAATATAAAGAACGGCTTTGTACATCCACTAAATCTAGCCTCAGGAATGACACTTACTGTAGTTCATCCACCTACAGCAGATACAAACAACTTCACAGGTCAAACACCACCTGGAAGAATTCATACAGTAGAAGTGCTCTCACAAAAACACCAACTTCACATTTCTGCTGTGTTTTCTGTTTTAGGTAAAAGTCTAAGAGTGTGTTTTTCTGTTTTTACCTGGCACATTACTGTAGATCCAATTAACATGACCTAAAATAATAAACACCTTTCTCAAAACATTTCATTGTCATCTAATTATCAGTTTGTTTGTTTTGTTTTTTGTTTGTTTTTTTCCCATAGCCCTAACTGTTAATTACCTAAACTGTGTCCTTATATTTCAGTGAAAGGGAAGAACCTAAATGAGAAGGTTTAGCACTTTCTAGAAACGGAAATGTCACATTAAATAAGCAAATAAAAATAATTGTTAAATTAAAACAAACTTCTGTATACAAAGTCACAATAGCCTAAATTAACTGGTTGTTTAGTTTAGGCTCAATCAATAACCCTGTTACCTGTTCTGGCAATTAAAAAAAGTGAAAACAAAAAAACAAAAAAACAAAGTGTTTAAAAATTTTACATAAAAAAAAAAATTATATATATATAGAAAATTTAAAAACTATATATATTTATTTTATTGCATTGCATTTGTACAGATGCAAAATAACATTTTGCAATCCAGGGTTTTCAAATGTATATCCAAAAGTTAGGTTAAAAATGATAAAACTGCAAAAAATGCATGTAATGAATAAAAGGCAATGAGTTTCTGTTTTTAATTCTCATGCACAACTAACAAAAAAAAAAGACAGTTTATAGAATTGTTTTTTTTTTTTTTCAAATTTTTATATTTTGCATGTAAAATATACTGTTACAAATTAAAATCTCACTAATAAGGCTATTAAACTGTCTGAAGCATGTCCTTTAGAGTCTTAGAAAACCTGAGCTTGCAAAGCTCATATAACAAAAATGCAAAATCAAACTATTCATAGAGTTATTCAGCTTGACCTCAAGATATTTTCTGAAGGTTAAGCACGTCCTTCCTCTGATTATGTCCCCTGATCATGAAAAGTGCCACCAGAGCAGGTCTGGCATCTTCAGTCCTATAGAACGATCCCTGAGGCGAATGCCGCACACGTTAGTCCTGGTACATTTTAAACAGATCCAGTTTAGTCCTGGCATATTTCTGCTGCGACGGCGAGTCTGGCAGATTGCAGGAGATGTGATGCGAATACACAAAGCGGCACTTGGCAGCAGACAACAGGAATTACAGGTGTGTGTTATAGGCCTGGTAATTACTCTTAGCACAGGGACTGTCTCTCCTAATGTCTTCTGATTCCTCTGGAAATGTGCGGGTAAACATGAGGCGGCTAATGAGGCCTCGCTCAGATTAGATACTAACGCGGGATGAAGAATTGGGATCATTTTAGCCACGGCGCCTCGGGTTAGTCCCAAATCTAACCTTTAGGATGAAAGCTTGACAGATTATTTTCATTAGCGCACAGTCAGAAGAACAAGCTGAAATGGTGTAATTGACAAAAGCATTAGGCAAACGCCGGCTTGACTGTATCACTGGTGCTGTGCCACGATACAAACGAGTAAAAAACTTTTAGGAAGTAGCATGTAGGGAAACGCAGCACTAGCAAGATTTTTCTGTGCACCAATAAATGTAAAGTGTCTCGGTGGATGTTTTTAAACTCATTTCGGAGAATCGCAAAAGCCACGCTTATCTGCCGATGTTATGGAAGATGCAGAATACAGAAGCAGCTTGTTTGATTGCTGTTTACTCCAACATACATAATGCAACATGCATTTTATCAGTAGGTAAACAGATGTGATGCAAGTAAGACAGGAATTTTGTGAATAAAAGGCAACGGGTCAGATAAGTTGATGTTGACACGGATGTGAATATTAATCTAAACTGTCCAGTAATTTTCCTATCCAGTAACAGTTTTGTTTCCAATTCTCATGCACTTTGATAAGGAACACATTTTAAAAAGTACACATTTATTATTAACTGGGATAATATGATGCAAATGTATCAAGTAATTTTGCCTTTTTTTTTTTTATAATTATTATTTTTTTTAATAAATTAATAATTAAATTAAATTAAATTAAATTAAATTTAAGATGCACCAACACAATTTTATTATAGTTATTATAGTTAACTAAAACTACAAAATTACAACTAAAACCGCAAATCTAATATGGTTACTTGAAATGCAATCAAAAACAACTTACAACTTAAAAAAAAAATTGGGAGAAAAAAATAAACTTAAAATATTTGTTTCTTGCAATAAAACAAACTGAAACAACAACAACAACAACCAAAAAAACTTTTAAAAAGAAAGAATATAGACATAAAACTAATATAGAAAATTATATATAAAAAAAAAAAAAAGTAAAATGTTAACTAAAATTAAAAGGAAAATGTAAATAAAAATGCATTTAAAATATTAATAAATATTATAATAATATCTCAGTGAAATAATCCTACCAACAATATATGGTTGATTTTTGTCTAGTTTCCACAACATCTAATACTTACAGTTCAAAAAATAATTTAATATTTAATTGAATTGAATTTCAGGTGCACCAATGCAATTTTATTATAGTTAACTTAAACTACAAAAAGTAAAACCAAAAGTAAAACTAATATGGTTACTTGAAATAAAATTAACTTTAAAAAAATAAACTTAAAACATTTGTTTCTTGCAATAAAACAAATGTTAACTGAAAAAAAAACAAACAAAAAAAAAACTTAAAAAAAGAAAG
Organism: Cirrhinus molitorella; assembly: GCA_033026305.1. Taxonomy (NCBI): domain Eukaryota; kingdom Metazoa; phylum Chordata; class Actinopteri; order Cypriniformes; family Cyprinidae; genus Cirrhinus; species Cirrhinus molitorella. Next base: position 36,103,565 of record CM065130.1, read on the forward strand.
AATATAGACATATAGTAAAACTAATAAAGAAAATTATAAAAAAAAAAAAAATTGGAAAAACCAGTAAAATTCAAAGGAAAATGTAAATAAAAATGAATTTAAAATAGGATGAACTTCACACACACAGCATAAAATAAATTTACAGTAATCTAATAATAATAATATTTCAAAAGATAATTTTATAGTTAATACATTTAAAATTATAGTTAATTTCAAAAGATAGTTTTATAGTTAATACATTTAAAATTGTTCTTGTTAAAAATAAATACATTACTGTTTAAAAAAGTATGTTTTTGAAAAAAGTCTCTTCTGCTCATAGGCTGGCTTCATTTATTTGATCAAAAAAAAAAAAAAAAAGTGAAATATTCTAACAATTTCAAATAGCTGTTTTCTCTGTGCATATTTTAAAATATAATTTATTCCTCTGATCAAAGATGCATTTTCATCATCATTACTACCGTCTTCAGTGTCACATGATCCTTCAGAAATCATTCTAATATGCTGATTTACTGCTCAAGAAACATTTCTGATTATTATCAATGTTAAAAACGGTTGCAGTGCTTTGTATTTCTGTGGAAACTGTGATACGGGATTCATAGATGAATACAATTCAAAAGAATAGCATTTATTAGTGATTTTTTTTTTTGCACTTTTGATAAATTGAATGCAACTTTGATGAATAAAAGTATTAGTTAAAAAAAAACTGAGCCTAATCTTTTGAATGCTAGTGTAAAAAACACAATAGAAAAAGCCACAGTGATGTTTTTATGTGCTTGAATCACATCCGCATCAGTTTTGATGGAATCGATGGATTTCCCCTTCTGCTGTGACAGTAATAAGATCAAATCATACAGCACTAAATAAATACATGCACAAAATCACACATAACAGACGATTACGCCTTTCATAAATCAGTAAAACGACTAAATCGCGCTTCATCTGAGATGTTTATCACACATCAAGTCTAAAGAAGTTTGCTCCATTTGGATTCGAAGACGGCCCCGAGGCGCTCGGCACAAATCTCCTCAAGAGTGACTTGTATCATTTGTTAGACACACATCTCCTCTTTATTGTTGATATAAATTTCAGCGCAGTGATGTACGATACGCTTGACGCGTTGCATAAAAGTGTGAAAACCAATATTCTTCCGGGCCATTAACACTCAGTAGGGTCTGTGCCGTTATGCAACAAACGTTACAGAAGTTTGGGACGAATATAAATTTTCACTGTACGGCAGATGACGCATTGCATATTGGCTGCTCTCATCAATCTCATGTGAGATTAATACCAGCTTCAAGCGATCTTTGCATTCCCATCAAGATCCCTGTGAGTTTACAGATGTCCGAGAAGAACCGACGCAGCGTTCGAGTGCCATTTTGATTACATTTAATCACTGTTATCGGCCTCTCAGCTGCGGTCTGCATCAAAAGTAAATAAAGAGAAAGGCCTGTGTGTCTGCGGCGTGCGAGAGAGACAGATTCATCCCCACTGAGTCAGCTGTGGAGGCCGTAAGCCGCTTCGCAGACAGATGAATGACAATCACAAATTAAAGGCAAACACGGGAGCGCGTAAATCACCAGATGTGGGCGCAGAACCCCTGCTGGGGTCGGGATGTTCTGCCAGACCTGCGGCTCGTTAGCGGCGTTCAGCGCCTTCGATTAGACGCGCCATAAAACCGACGCGAAAAAGAGAGGAAGTGAGAGAATAAGAAAGCGAAAAGGAGACGAGTTGCGCTCCATTCAGGTTTTTTAAATCCAGTTTTAAATTGGAATTGAATAAAACAAATATTACAGGATATTAATATTCAGTGTTATATATTGTAGCAATTAAACGTCATCTTCAAAAAATAAACAAACTTTACAAAGCTGTAAAATATCTAAATCTTTTATAAATAAGGATAAGAATAAACCTCACTGCAGAAATTACCATAAACTAATATTAATATACATTGTTAAACATTATAGATAATAAACATGTTGTCTTGTTTTCCAGTAAAATAAATAAATACATAAATAATAGTAATAATAACATGTAAAACAAGATATATTTAGAAGTGAAATTGGGTATTAAAACTTACACATTTTAGTAAGAGTAAATGTTAGAACAAATATTAGATGATATTAATATTTATTGTTAAATAATATAAATATTGCATGTCAATTATTAGAATATATATATATATATATATATATATATATATATTTTTTTTTTTTTTTTAAACCAGTCATATTTACTTATTACTTGTTATTACATATACAGATTATATATAATTGGTAGTTGTTATTTAAATATTATTATTTCAAAAATAAAATAAATGTTTTCTTGTTTTTCAGAAAAATATCTAAACATCTATAAAACAACTATTAATATTTATTGTTAAATAATATAAATATTGCATGTCAATTTTTAGAATAAAAAAATATATTACAGGATATTACTATTCAGTGTTATATATTGTAGAAATTAAACGTCATCTTCAATAAATAAACAAACTTTACAAAGCTGTAAAATATCAAAATCTTTTATAAATAAGGATAAGAATAAACCTCACTGCAGATATTACCATAAACTAATATTAAATGATATTAATATACATTGTTAAACATTATAGACAATAAACATTTTGTCTTGTTTTCCAGTAAAATAAATAAATAAATAAATAATAGTAATAATAAAATGTAAAACAAGATATATTTAGAAGTGAAATTGGGTATTAAAACTTACACATTTTAGTAAGAGTAAATGTTAGAACAAATATTAGATGATATTAATATTTATTGTTAAATAATATAAATATTGCACGTCAATTATTAGAATATATATATATATATATATATATATATATATATATATATATATATTATATATATATATATATATATATATATATATATATATATATATATATATTTCTTTTTTTATTTACTTATTACTTGTTATAACATGTCAATTTTTAAAACCAACTATTAATATGTATTGTAAAATAATATAAATATTGCATGTCAATTTTTAGAATAAAAATAAAGAAATATTTGAAACCAGGCATATTTACTTATTACTGGTTATTACATATACAGATTATATATATATATATATATATATATATATATATATATATATATATAAATAATCGCTAGTTGTTATTTAAATATTATTATTTCAAAAATAAAATTAAATTTGCCTTGTTTTTCAGAAAAATATCTAAACATCTTTAAAACCAACTATTAATATATATTGTAAAATAATAAAATAATATTGCATGTCAATTTTTAGAATAAAAATAAAGAAATATTTGAAACCAGGCATATTTACTTATTACTGGTTATTACATATACAGATTATATATAACCGCTAATTGTTATTTAAATATAGTTTTTTCAAAAATAAAAGAGCAGCATTTTTGTCATGTTTTTCAGAAAAATATCAAATAACAATAAACAAAAAATATCTTTAGAGCAAGATATATTTACTTTTACTTTTTACATGACATTTTTATTATAAACTTTTAAACTTTGAATCTATAACTTGTATACATATGAATAAGAACATATATCAGTGAGTAATAAATATAAAGATATATTATTTAAAATTGCTGCTTCTCAAATCCAGTATATTTATGTTGTTTATGGTTTTTAATAATATCAGGAAAATATAACATCTTTAAAACAAAATTTATAAACTTTTTATCTTATAATCTAAAACTTATACATATATATATATATTTTTTTTTTTTTTTTTTTTTTCCCAGTATCTTCCAGTCTCACATGAGAAATAAATATAAAGTTATTTTCGGTATATTTTAGTTGTTTTATGGCTTTCAATAATATTTTTACTGGAAAACAAATGAATAAATAAATAAATACTATAACAATTTTAAATAAGTACTATACTAAATACAAATTAATAGCAAAACAAGATGAAATTACAGACACTAAATAAATACTATACTAAAAGTAATACTAATAAATACTAAAACAAAACATCACATATACATTTTTGTTTTTTACACAAATGTATATTTATTTATTTTTAAATGACATTCAATAAATTAACAATCATTAGCCTAAATGAACATAATACAATTAATAAATGAACAATTAATTTTACATAAGCGTGTTAGTTTTCCATAACGCTCTAATTCAGTGCTTTTTAACCTAAAAATGGGTCACAGATTTGTGGTGGATCTCAGGAAAAAAAAAATTTACTAACATACTAACCGTGCAATCATGTAAATTTAGCATTAGAAATTAAACCAATATCTACCAAGCTGGTTCATCATATACAAACATGGGCATATAAAACAAAACAATATATCATCCTGAAGCAAAACTGACCAAGAACTGTTGATGTAACTGACCTCAAAGCCTTCACAATGAAGCCAAACAACCTGAATCAGCCTCACACAATAGAAACCTCCATTATACTCTGTAAATTCCTCTTCTTGTCATACTAGATCCTATGTGCCAATTCAATTCAAATTCAAACTTTTTAATTCTGAGCCAGTTCTCGACCTCCGTCAACACAGAGCTCCATCAAAGCGGCCGCATTTGTCATTGGCTGTTAGACTGGCACATGACGGCCCTATTTCATAGCGCCAATTAAACGCCTGCTCTCCTGTAATTAACAGCTGTTTTGTCCACTGATCAATAAAAGCTGTTCATTAAAAGTCCCTTTGCTGTCTCCAGATCCCTGGCAAATTTCAACGCTCTGAAAAGGTGCCTGCAAGAATCAACATCGCCTGAAATGCAATTCTCAGCCACAGCTGGCCAAGACAAAACCGGCTTGAAAGGAAACCGGCTGGGAAATACTCCACCGCAACAGTGTTTTCCAGCCTTCATAAAAGAGTGCAGGTAATCATGAAGACTGACTAACTTTCACCTTGAGGTTTTCCCAAATCGAACAACCTGTATTTCTTTCCAAACCCTGGTAAATAAAAGCCCTGCAAAAATGTTTGGTTTACTCAGAATTGTCTCATGTGGCCCTTTGAAACCTCTTAAAATATAGACATGGCCTGCTGGCCATCAACATCAGAAAACCAAGAGAAAACAAAAAGCTGTGAACATGTTGGCAGATCAGTACTCTATTGAGCAGAGCGCTTTCTAGAGCCAGATACATCATCAGCAATTCAGTGGTAAATATCATGAATATGAACATTTTACTAGGCATTAAATATACATACTTCACTCTGATGGGAAAGTGCAAGTATGTCAGTTTTGACACATCATAAACGCTTTTATTACAACCATCACAAACTATTCCTCTTCTATAGTGTAAAGGGTTTGGGGTAATTGCTCAAAGTAAACCAAAAAGCATGGATTTGTACCTCAAAAATCCACTAGACCTTCAGCATACTCAGATTTAGCACAGACTAATCCTAATCGCACATACTGTAAGAACAGATAACGGAGTCACGCGGCCAACTGGGATTCAGTCAAAATGTTGCTATGAATGATCCAAAAACTAACTACGCAACATTGTAACGGTGTGCTACTTTTTTGATGCATTTTGACTAAATGTATCATTTTTAGATTAATCTGCAGGCAAAAAAAAATAAAGAAATATTCTCTTTTGAGTACTGCTCCTCAAATTGTTTTTTTTAGAACGTTTAGAATATTTTTACTAGAAAACATGGCATTTTGAAAAAAGCAAGTAGTCCATATTAATAATATGCTGTAAATATACACTACCAGTCAAAAGTTTGGACACACCATATCATTTAATGTTTTTTTAAAGAAGTCTATTATGCCCATCAAGGCTGCATTTATTTGATCAAAAATACAGAGAAAAAAAAAACAAAAAAAAACAGTAATATTGCAAAATGTTATTACAATATAAAATAATGGATTTTATTTTAATATACTTTACAATATAATTTATTCCTGTGATGAATTTTCATCAGCTGTTACTCCAGTCTTTAGTGTCACATGATCCTTCAGAAATCATTCTAAACATTCAAATATTTTTTTTTTGCAACCTGAAATCCTTTTTCAACAAGTAAAAAAGAACAGCATTTATTTAAAATATAAATCTTTTCTATAAATGTACATCTGTGCTATCTCTTTTTTATTAATTGAACACATCCTTGGTGAATAAAAAAAAATAATTTCTTTCAAAAAAAGAAAGAATACAAATTTACTGACCCCAAACTTTTGAATAGTAGTGTATATTGTTAGAAAATCTTCTATTTTAAATAAATGCTGTTCTTTTTTTTAACCTTTTATTGATTAAAAAATCCTGAAAAAAAGTATCACAGGTTCCAAATTTTAATAATAAACTAATAATAAATCAGCATATTAGAATGATTTTTGAAGGATCATGTGACACTGAAGACTGGAGTAATGATTCTGGAAATTCAAATTTAATTACAGATATAAATTCAATTTTAATGTATATTAATATAGAAAAACATTTATTTATATCGTAATAATATTTTACAATATTACATTTTGTTCTGTATTTTGACCAAGTGAAAACAGCCTTGATAAGCATAAGAAACTTATTTAAAAAAAACATTAAATGATGGGGTGTGTCCAAACTTTTAACTGGTAGTGTATACTATCAAATGACTTTATATAGTGCACAAGCAGAGCTGGGTAGTAACTAATTGCATGTAATCTGGATTACTTAAAAAGTAAGTACTTCAAATTAGAATAACTTCCATTTTAAAATACTCACAGTCAGATTACAGTTACTTTTTTATTGATTACATGTTATTTAGACAATAGTAATACATTATTCCGAATATACTGACATGCAGGTATCATATAAACCCCCTTGCATTTCCTTCACAAACATCAGTTTGTAAAACCTTGACGTAATATAATATTTAATGCACTTTATTTTCTTACTCTTTACCGTTATAGTACAAGATTATCCTATTTAAACCAATGTGATAAACGAGTTAGGAGAAAAGTAATCTAAAAGTAATCTGATTATATTGCCTAAAATGTGTAATGTAAAGGATTACGTTAATTACTACAATTTTTTTGATGGAATTTGGAATCAGTAATAGATTACAATTTCTCAGTAATCTACCCAGCTCTAGTCAGCACAAGTCATATTACTTTTACTATGTATATTTCCCCCAAGATTGACTATAAACCGTCATTGTGTGGCAATGAGCTGCATGTAGATTAGATGCATTTGTGTTCTACTGAAAAACAGCATTCAGGTTTAGACCAACAACAGGATGAATACAATGAAAGAATTAACAATACAATTTCTTTCACACTGACATATTCAGCAATCCGCAAAAGCAGCAGATTGAGTTTGTGTTTGTAGATGAAGAAGTGTAGGAGTTTGTTTGTGTTCGTAACTGCATTCAGACGTCACTCTGTCTCAGTAAAAAAACACCGCAAGGTGAAAACCTCTGTAGAACGCCTTGATGTTTTAAAGATGTCAGTTGAGTGCACAGCGGAGGTCTTGTCACATATTTTTCCTCACCTAAATACTTAGTTTTACGTGCCCTCTAACTCAAGGTCATCAGCACGAGTGCGACTCTCGTGCGCTCTGAGAGCGATTGCACTATTGTCGCAGATTCTATATACTTTATTTTCCTCATGAAGTAGATAATGCATTCACATTTACAGACAAATAGTCCACAATGTATGTCATTGAACAGCGCTGTCAGTCTATAATGTGATGGCATTTATAGTCCTAAAAGCAACAAGCACTTTCAGTGTACAGAGTAGTAACGAGTGCAGTGAATGGGTGCCGTCAGAATAAGAGAGAATTTGCTGAAATTGTGCTCACCCTCAGGTCATCCAAGAGGTAGATGAGCATTGCATAGCATTGCATCACTTGCTCACCAATGGGTACTCTGAAGTGAATGGGTGCCATCAGAATGAGTGTCTGATAAAAACATTGCAATAATCCTCAAGTAATCCACACCACTCCAGTCCAACTGGAGAATCTAAATGCTATGTGTTTGTAAGAAACATATCCATCATTAAGAAGTTTTTAACTTTAAACCATTGCTTCAGGCTAAATTATGACTCCATAATCCATAATAATGCTTCCTCAAGTGAAAAAAGTCATTTGGTTTGAAACAGGAGAGAAATATGCACTGATCCAAAGATGCATAGTCCAAAACAGCTCTACAAAATATGTGGCTGCATTTTGATGTGAAATTCAAAATTAGAGGAAACGTTATTGATTATGAACATATTTTGGCTGAGGTTATAACATCTTACTGATGGATTTATTTCTTAACAAGATGTTAACTGATGAACTGGAGTGGTGTGGATTATTTGTGGGTTATTGTGAAGTTTTTATCAGCTGTTTGGACTATCATTCTGACGGCACCCATTCACTGCAGAGGTGAGTAAGTGATGAAATGACAAACTCTTCTACATTTAGGACAGCTTGACTGCACACTTTTCAAGTCCACTGCACAATGACTGTAACAAAAAAGCATGCAATTTCTCACTGACAATTTGCATATCAAGTCCAAAACAAGCAATTGCAAAAAGATGCAATTATACAGCAAAACGATATAATTTGGTGCAGATGTTGTTATTTATATGGCTAAAAAAGTTGATGAACTTGATGTTTTGTAATACAAAAATGCGATCAGATACTTGGATGAGAGATGAATAAATCACCAGTCCTTTAAAATTAACCAGAATTGATCTTAATGCATACTGCATGAAAGCACATATGTTTGGTAACTTCAGCTGTTTATATGCATTGATTTCCATCCGATTAAAATTAGTTGAACTGCAGAATCCAAATGCACCATCCATCTAATAACTAAACACCTATAAATAATGAAAGTATGAAGCAAAAACTGTTAGAAGAGAAAAATCACAAGCAGTTCAAGATCTTTTGTTGATTTTTTTTAATCAAAGAAGCACAAATCTAACTCTTGCAATCAATTTCTAACCATTAACTACTATTAAAAAATTGGGGGTAAGCACATTTTTAGCTAATTTATTTTTTGGGCAAACTATTCCTTTAATATAAGGATATATTTGGAAGGAATAACTAATCTTTAAGAAGGAAAAACAATATTGCATCTTTTCAACATGCACAGAATCTAGTATGCAATCAGACATATTTGATGGAGGAAGGAGCTTTGTTTTTTAGAGAGACAGGCACCAAATCAAAACTACTTTACCAGCATTCTGCCCCAGCTAGCTCCACGACTGAATTCCCGAGTGCAGCGTATAGGGGTCCTTCAGCTGTCAGGACTCCTCCTTTAAAATCATGCTGGAGCGGGAAACTACCGCGCAGCCTTTGCTTTATTGCACTGTGCAGATTTTTATTTCTGGGCATCTTGTCAAAAAGCTTTAGAGATGGTGTAATTATAGTGGTAAATTCCATTGCTGATGTGAAAAGACTTAAATCAGCAACCACAACACGTAAGACACTAAAGACTCCCTTTGAGTATCAAACTAAAAGCCACTTAGCCTCTGTGCTGAACTTGAGTTTACCAACATCGTCCCGGAGTACAAACGTTCATCATATGAAGCACAGCGGCCTCAAATGCGTTCGGACACTTGAGACACACTTAAAAAGTCTGAATGTCATTGAATTAGATAACAAAATATCGAACAAAAGCTGCCGAATCTTTTGTCTTCACTAACTTTTCTTCACCCTTTTCGCTCAATGTCATCAGTCAACTGGTTATTTTGGTCTTTTTTTTTTTTTTTTAAAGAAAACCATCTTCTTTAGCAGAAATGACACTTGATATTATGCAGTGGCATTCAGGCAATTTAAAGTGTTTAATTACTTTTGGCATCAAATTTATAAATTTGAGTTAAGTGAGTTTTCATAGACGCTCTCTGACTCTGTGGTGTATAGTAACAAATCTTGCATCCTTTAATTCACTCTCATGCTATATTTGAATAACTGAATCAGTGATAAGTCAATAAACAGTGAAATCACTATATAATTAAACTTGTACAAACAATAACACACACCGCTGAAACTTCTGTAAAAATAGCGCTGCCTGTGGGCTCCACGGTACAAGAAAGAGATTGCTGTGTGGACGAAAGCACCCATTAATGTAAAAGGTATTTCTGTGAGGCCTAAAGGTACAATTACATGTGAGTTAATAGACTTTGACAGCATTCTAATTCTATAGAGCATAGACGCACATGTGCGGAATACAGAAACGGGTAACGAACGACGACTGCACGCTTTTCAAGTCCACTGCACAATGACTGTAACAAAAAAAGCATGCAATTTCTCACTGTAAATTTGCATATCAAGTCCAAAACAAGCAATTGCAAAAAGATGCAATTATACAGCAAAATGATATAATTTGGTGCAGATGTTTTTTATATTTATATGGCTAAAAAAAGTTGATGGACGATGTTTTGTAATATAAGAAATGCGATCAGATACTTGCATAAACTATATATCAGTCATTCTATATCTCCCATAAACTAAACATATAATGCAATGCAATATAAAGATGACTGAGAGATGAATAAATCATTACTGAACCAGAAATCTCTTAATGCATATTGCATGAAAGCACATACGTTTGGTAACTTCAGCTGTTTATATGCATTGATTACCATCAAATTAAAAGTAGTTGAACTGCAGAATCCAATGCACCATCCATCCAATAACTAGACACCTATAAATGAAGTAATGAAAGTAGAAGAAAAAAAGAAAAAGCAGTAGAAGATCTTTTGTTGATTTTTTAATCAAAGAAACACAAATCAAACTCTTGCAATCAATTCCTAACCATTAACTACTATTAAAATCAAAGATTAATGATAATAACGTTGTTTAAGCTCCTAAACCCAGCCAGAAGCTTAACCCTAATATCTGGCTGAAGGTTGATCTAGGACGTCTACTCTGAGAAATCACTGTAAGCAACATGTTTGATATATTACAACAACATCAGCCTTTAAATCACCGCACGCATCCACTTCTGAATCAGCGGCACATTAACGTACTTTCCTCATCATGTACTGTACGTGCCGCCCCAAAACCACCTGATTAGGTTATATTAGCTGAGTGCAAATTAATAAAGATTAGATAAATACCTCAGTGTCTCCGTGCATCTGATTACGATGCACCATCAATTACAACAAACTGACAGATGGTGAAAGCAAATGAACACACATATCGCCTGTGAGCGCAGGATGGGCCGCGTCTCACCAAAGTCTATAATCCCTAAGAGTCAGCAAAATTTGCTGCGTGGCAAACCCTTGACTTCATTTGGCACCAGCCGATGGGATTTCGGAGCGTAATCTTCTCAGCACGCACGCATCCGTCCCCCACGATCCACCACTGAATAGCAACTGCCCACTTGAGGGGGAATTCAGCCCGTCGTTTATTTGCACGCGCCGTGCGTGTTGTTTTACCAAGCGATTCACTAAAGGAATTATGCAAATAAACTGATGCCACAAATTCACTCACAAAATCTGTTTTACATGTAATTCGCACAGCGCTATTCCCCATCCAAACCCTGCAGGTCGCTGATGAACGACCACGATCTGAAGACTTTCAACACTGCAATCCAGAAACCTGAATCAGCTGTTTGAAAAAGCACACATCTGGATATATGCATACATACAATGCACTTCTACATTATTTGATTGTCATTGGATGAATTGGCTATTATACTAATTAGGGAGTAACTAATTCAAAGTAGCAACACTTTGCTACATTTTTCAGCAGCATGACAAAAACTATTGCTTTTTTTGTGTATTCTGGATGCAGATTTACACCAAAACAAACTTACATAGCCCTAGTGTTATTTTTGGTATCACTGGGATGCCAGGTTGTTTGATGTTTTAGGTTATATATATATATATATATATTGTTATTATTATTTTTTATTTATTTCTATTATTTATTTTAAGTTTTTTTTTTATATGTTTATTTAGCTTTTTTTATTTTGTATTTAATTGCCATTTTAGTAATATTAGTACACAAGTTGAAAATGAATAAATAAAATGATCAAATAAAATAAAATAGACATGATAAAATGTTACCACGGAACTGGTTGGCATTACAATTTATATTTTATTTAATTTTTATTTTATTTCAAACCATAAAACATGTTGCTTATTTGTTTTGTTTATTTTAATAATTTTAACTTTAATAAGTTTATTTGTATATTTATTTATTATTTTTATGCTTTTAGTTTTAGTTAATTATAGCAACCCTACATGGTACTGAAACATATTGTGAAATATATATGTCGGAAAAAAATCATCTCTTGTGCAAAGTTTGATTAATTTGGACCCAAATCATTTGATACAAACAATTCAAGCATTTGATTCACTGTTTCAATTAGTTCATTCGCTAAGCTGATCATTTGATTCACTGCTTCAATCATTTGACTCACTGATTTGTCCATTTGTGACCCTGGACCACATTTATAAAAATCTGAAACCTTTTTAATGGTATATGGTTTGTAAGGATAGGACAATATTTGGCAGAGATACAACTATTTGTAAATCTGTAATCTGAGAGTGCAAAAAAAAAAAAAAAAATTCTGCATTTTGAAAAAAAATCACCTTTAAAGTTGTCCAAATGAAGTTCAATGCATATTACTAATCAAAAATTAAGTTTTGATACATTTACAGTAGGAAATTTACAAAATATGTTAATGAAACATATTTTGTAATAATTTTTAGCATTAAAGGAAAAATCGATAATTCTGAACCATACAACGTATTTTTGGCTATTATTACAAATATATCCATGCCACTTAAGACTGGTTTTGTGGTCCAGGGTCCCATTTGAGTAATCAGTTCAATAATTTGATTCACCGATTCCATCATTTGACGTATTTGCTCATCTGAGTAACTGATTTGATTCACAAATTCTACCATCCGATTGACAGATTCACCAATTTAATCATCAATTTGTAAAACTCAACTATTTAAAGCAGCCTCAAAAATAAGCCAAAACCCGGGTATTAGTTCAGTTATCACGATTAACGCGACACGAGAACAATGCATCTACAGTTTCATACATATGTAACAAAATGGGCCTAATTAGCTGTGAAATGAGTGTCGCTCTCGCCGCTCTGTTATATAAGATCATTCACATGCACTACATGCGTTATCCGTGCGGACGGCCATTCTTCTTACTTCCTTCACAAGCGAACACATCCTACATTCATCAGACTCCAGAGTGACTCACTCCTATTTCTCATCCTCTTAGGCCCTGAAAAACACACACACACACACGCACATTCAGGGTCTCACAATAGAGTCTACTTAATTGTTTTCTTACTAAGAGGCAAATTAATTTTCGGGATGTACATCTAATCGCAGCATAGGGAGGGGAGGTAATTTGTTAATGGAACAGAGAGAAAATGGCAGGCCGGCCTCTCTCGCTCGCTCCCTCATGCTGATAAATGACAGAAATCTCCTCGCGCACCCATGTCAGTCTTTTGAAGAGAGTCGGGGGGGAACTAAAGTGGGTTAAAAAAACACAGTCATTACATATATTTTGCTGTCAGAGCCGAGCAACGAGCGAGAGAGAGGCAGAAGCTGTATCGCTTTGTTCACCCGGCGGATTCGATAACCCACAGACTTCATTTAATCACTATCTCGCTGTTCCCCCTGAGGTCCTCTCCGCCTCCTCCGGGACCGTTCTGCCTCTGTTTAAGCGCTTTTAATTACGCTTTAACTACAGCCTAATCACGCTAACTTTGTCCTGACGAAGCACTTACAAAAATATCCCCGCCCCACCTCTTAACCGGCCCCAGCAGCGCAATCGCCAGATCATGAATCAATCTCATGTACGTTCAGAAAGAGATGCATACTACAAAAATATACGAAATACCAACTAACCTGCTGAGTCCGACATCTGCATAATGCTATCTTTTATGCAAATCATATTAATCAAAACACAAACACTGACAGGAAAATCAAAATCTGTTTCAATGCTCTTTGTGAGTAATTCTTAGCTTAATTAGTTTCCAAATCTAAAGCGATGTTTACTCATTGAAAAAATAAACATCAGGGACATGATTCATTTTGTTGACTTTATACTCAAAGAATTCTGAAACAGTTTCCACAAAAATATGAAGCAGCATAAGTCCTTTCAACATAAGAAATGATAAGAAATCAGAAATGTTTCTTGAGCAGCACATCAGTATATAAGAATGATTTCTGAAGGATCATGTGACACTGAAGACTGGAGTAATGATGCTGAAAATTCACCTTTGACCACAAGAATAAATTACATATTAAAATATATTGCACATAGTAAACCGCTATTTTAACAGATTGCATGCTTTACAGTTATTTTACCAGCAACACTTACCATAACAACTTTGTTTGTTAACTATATAAACTGCATATGAAAAATACTTCTTGCATCACAGGAATAAATTACATTTTAGAATATATTCAAATACACTTATTTTAAATTCATAAATGTTTTTCTGTATTTTACATCAAACAAATGCAGCCTTTTTCAGCTTTGACCAATGGAATAAATTACATATTAAAATATAGTGCACATAGTAAACAGCTATTTTAAATCATAATATATTTATATATACATATATATTATGTTTTTTTACATCGAATAAAATTTGTACAACAGTTTTTTTAAAACCGTTATTTTACCAGAAACACTTACCATAACAGTTTTGTTTGTTAACTAAGTATATAAACTAACTATGAAAAATACTTCTTGCATCACACAAACAAATGACGTATATTAATGTTGATTCCAACATTTACTAATACACTGTAATAAATAAATAAATACATACATTTAAATGTACATTTTAAATATAAAATAAATAATTCAACTAGTAAAAATACTATGGTAAAAACGTCTTAATTTTGTAAGTTTCCTTACTATGTCAAAATTGTAATAAATGTTTTTTTGTTTTTTTTTACATCAAATAAATGCAGCCTTTGGTGAGCAGAGACTTCTTTCAAAAATTACTTCTGAAGGATCACTGAAGAAGACACTGAAGACTGAAAACTCAACGTTGCATTATAGGAATAAATTACATTTTCCAATGCATTCACATAGAAAACAATTACATTGAGTTGTAAAAATATTTGAAAGTATTACAGTTTTTACACTACAAAAAATTATTTTCTTTATTTTTTGTCTTGTTTCCAGCCAAAATATCTATAAAATCTTAAATCAATAAAGATTTTCTAGACAAGTAAATATTATTGCCTTGTTTTTTAAAAAAAAAAAAGTTTTTTAAAACAAGCAAAACAATTTGCCAAATAACTTATTTCAAGCAGATAACTAGATTATTTTGCTTGTTTTAAGCAAATTTTGACTTATTTTTTCTAAAACAATACAATAATTTTGACTAGAAAATCATTACTGTACAGTATTTTTATTTTTTATAAAATAAATACATTCTTGGTAAGCATAAGCGACCTCTTTCAAACACATGACAAAAATCGTACCGACCCCAAATGTATAGCTTTTTAAACTGGTAAATAAAGTCAGATCGATTTCACTTGAATTGGTATTAACTGTCATAAAAGAGATCAATTTTGCACAAGTTGCATGGAATATGTGAGGAGTCTGCAGTGACGTTTTAAAGCCTTAACTTACCTACAACTTTTCTTTTGCTGCCTTGCAAGCACTGCTGCTTCATACAAGAAATGCAAATCTAGTTCCAGCTGCTATTTAACTAACAAAGCGCTTATGAAAACAGCCACGCCCAACCTGCTAACCACACTGAATATATGTCAGCCGCTGGAACAGATACTGAACACACACACACACACACGAGCGCAGCTCTAATGGTCTATTGTGTTAGCTGTAATAGCAAGGCCAGATCCAGCAAGTGGAGAAGTGCCTTCCTCAAAGTCGTCATGGAGACAGAGGCGCTGGCGTTCGGCTAAAATACTGAAAGTCTGAGAAAAAGCCCAGAGATACGGCCTCTCCCACACATTTCTCCCATTATATCTAACTTTGTGTGAACTCGTGTCACTGAAGAAATTGTGCCGGAACGGCCATTTTGTATAGTTGTCTTTTTGCGCAGTTGTGTTTTTTTCTAGCAAACCCAGTCAAATGCCTGTGCAAGTTTGGTCATCAGATGTGACTTGCTGCAAACTGGAATTAATATTGCACATCTACAAAAACAGATCTGACTGTAATTGTATAATCCATGTGGGTAGTTACAGTTATTTTACCATCAATGCATTACAATTTCATTCATTTCATTTCTTAACTAAGTACATAAACTAACAATGAAAAATATTTATTGCATGACAGGAATAAATTACATTTTAAAATATATTGAAATAGGAAACATTTATTTTAAAATGTAATAATATTTCGTAAAATATTTTTGTAAATAAAATGAATGTGTGTGTATACATATATATATATATATATATATATATATATATATATATATATATAAATATAAATAATTTATAAAATTATAATATTTATAAAATAGAAAATAGCATAATATATAAAGCAAATAACACCAGGTTGCACACAAGGTTGTGCATTGTAGTTATTTTACCGGAAACATTTTACAATAAGCTTTCATTTGTTATTTAAGCATTTAAGTAATATTAATGTTTGTTCCAAAATGTACTAAATTAATACTAAATTAGTATAAAAAAAAAAAAAAAACATACATGCATACATAAAATAACTAGTGTTGGCCAACAATTAAAGTTTTTGTGTGCATAATATTTGTGTGTGTATGGTGTATATTTATTATGTATGTTTATATATAAAATAAATTATATGAAAATAAATATATGCACGTAAATATTGTTGGTGTGTCTATATATGCATAATAAACAAACATTACACACACATATATTATGTACACAAAAACTTTCATGATTAATTGTTGCCCAGCACTAAAAATAATACCTCAATATTAGGGCTGTCAAACGATTAATCGCGATTAATCGCATCCAAAATAAAAGTTTATGTTTACATACTATATGTCTGTGTACTTTGTAGATTTATTATGTATATATAAATACTAAATAATTTGAATTTACATTTAAAAATAAAATAAATCATTTTAATATTAAACGTAAAAATACTATGGTAAAACCTTTTAGTTCACAGTAATCCTTACTATGTAACAATGGTAATACATTTTATGGGATATTTCATTTATTAAATTTACAGTTAATACATAAATCTTAGAAAAACGTTAATTGGCATTTGTATAATTCACATTTAATGGTTTTTCACTGAAATATTTTGTAAACTTCATACATCTTATTTTTTTTTTTGCATTATTTTAGTTTGTAATTTAGTATCATTATGGTGTTTTGTATGTTAATGAAATAAATTTTATGCTATTGTACATTTAATTTTAATCTGTTAACCTAAAATGTTGTGGCCATTTTTTTTATGATGAAGTTCTGGCAATTAGATTTTCAGTTTATCTGTTAATAATAACAATAATAATAATAATAATTATTATTATTATTATTATTATTAATAATAAATAATAATATTTATTAATAAATAATAAATTATTAATATTATTAATATTATTTAATAAAATAATATTAATAATTTTATTAATATTATTTAATAATTTTATTTAATAAACCTCAATATGAACTAACAGTAAAAATCAAAAATATATATATTTTTAAATTAATTTATTAACGTTAAAGTTGAATAAATACTGTAGCTCACTGCTACACTGTAAAAAATGACCGTGAATTTAATGGTAAAAAACTGTAAAAATGCTACAGTAAAAACACGTTTAATGGTTAACTTTATTAAAATTTACAGTGAATAACCGTAAATTGACTATCCCAGAAATCCACGTGTATTTTTATTTTATTTTTTGTTGAAATAACTCTTTCTTCTTATTTTTTTCTTAGCGGATTTGTACATTAGGGTTGTATGCTACATCTAATGTTGTTAAATTATTGTTTATTTCAGTTTCATGTGTGTTATCATAATGGTGTTTAGTGTTTGTGTGAATGAACCTTCTATATATGTTAATATTTAAAAGCAGTACTTCAATAGGTTGGTACATTACCATTATATCAATTAATGCAATTGAGGTATTAACCTGTAAATTTAAGTGAAAACAGTAAACTGTAAAATGTTGCTACTGTATTTTTTACGGTACAATTCCGGCAACGACAGCTGCTTGTTTTCTACTGTAAATTTTATTATTATTATTATTTTTTTTTTTTTTTTTTTTTTTTTTTACAGTTGATCTAGCTCATCAGTTAGTGAACTAATGTTACATAAACTGACCTTATTGTAAACTTTACCCATTTCTTCATTAGAAAAAAGCCCAGTAACGCATATCTTCAAATGTCTTATTGCATGTTAGGCGCGCTTTGCATCATTTATGAGCTCTGATTATCTGGGAAAGAAAGGAATCTGCATTCAGGGCCTTGTGTGAGTTTCTCAATTCCATGCATATCTGCCATTCTGAAAGAGAAACAAATAACCTTCTGATGCATGTAATGCCTGCAATTTACATGAGGAACACGTCGCTGGAGAAATCTGAGGAAAGGACACACTTGTGAAACAACTAATGCAATAAAAAAGAGAGGAACAACTTCCAGCGTTTAAGTTGACGTGAAATCATTAATGACCTTATTTACTTCTAATACATTTCTAATTCATGTTCCTATCTTATTGTGAGTAATTCATCACTGTATGCTATTCTAAAGGAAATCAGATAACGTTAGATAACATTCAGGTCTGAAGCACTTTTCCAAGTCCAATATTATTTCTCATTTGACTCTAAAATGCATTAATGAAGCAAGTTTTTGTTCTTATCCAAATGCAGAAATGCACACAGGTCTCTCACACACACTGACATCCATGAAAAGCGTGTTTGCTTTGAAAGTGATTTGCAAGCTCTTTTGCTTTACTGCAGGTTAGTTGCAGTAAGTATTGTGCTTCAAGTCCCGCTTTTGCTGACTCAGTGCCCCGTTCCATTTCAGAGACATCAGTAACAGTCTACAGACAAGATTCAATAGAGATCTTCCCAAAACACACAGCGTTAGACAGCCAGAGTGGTTTTTGTGAAAGCAAGTTTGCACTATTACCTCCTCAAATAAACACCATATAAAAAAAAAATCGGAGTGGGTTTATGCAATTTTCCGCTGTAAACACTTGAAGGCGCTGGGCTTGATTCTGAGTTTGAAACACATTTAATTCGGTTTTATGCGTTATAGCTCGAGTTGTGATCAGCGAACAACTTTATACGGTGGATTTAATAAGAAGATAAAAAAAACCTCAGCAAACGTGTGTGTTGGAAAGTTGGAAAGAATGCATTTGCGTGAAAAAGAAGCTGGTTGCTTGCAGGCAGCCTTGAGTTTCTTTAGATAAAAGCATCTGCTTTATAGGCAAGTATACACTGAGCATGACTGTTTAACAGATGCACGCATGAAGGCTAATCATACTTCTAACACCTCCATTTAAAAATAACCACCCAAATAAGAAATAATAATATTAAGAAATTACTCACTTCCATGTTGTTTCAACCCCATATGCCGTTTCTACTGAATTCAAGCTCCAAAAACTAGTTCAGTGTGTATATGTGTATATATATATATATATATATATAGAATTTGCTTTTATTTTTACATTTTCATTTAATTTTATGTGATTTAGTCATTTACATTTAAGGCAACACTTAATTTAACATTTTCATGTTTATTTTTTTTTAAGTTTATATTTTTATTCTATATTAATATTTTATAGTTCAAGTTATAGTTATATACTATATTATTTATTAATATTTTGCTGTAGTTTTTTTTTTTTCTGTTTTACTTTTAATTTGACAAATTTGATGTGCTTTTGTGATTTTTAAACAAAGTTATTTTATTTCAGTTAGTTGCAAAGGCAACATTTCATTATTTTTATATATTTTTCATATTTTTTATAGCAATAGCCATTGTATGAAAAAAAAAAATAATAATAATAATAATATTATATATATATATATATATATATATATATATATATATATATGGAATATATATATATATATTATGCCAAGTAAAGATCATGTTACATCAACATGTTTACCATAAATATATCAAAACTTAATTTCTGATTAGCAATACGCTGCTTTTCTTACTTATATTTTTTGTCTTGTTTCCAGCCAAAATATCTAAAAATTCCTAAATCAAGAAGGATATTCTAGACAAGTAAAATTTTTTGTCTTGTTTTCAGAAAAAAGAAGCCGTAATTAAGTGAGTTTTTGATTAAAACATGCAAAATAATCTTATTTCAAGCAGAAAACTAGATTATTTTGCGTACCCCATTGGCAGATTATTTTGCTTGTTTCAAGCAAAAACTCTCTTAATTTTAACTTCTTTTTTTCTAAAAACAAGACAATATTTTTTACTTGTCTAGAAAATCCTTCTTGATTTAAGAATTTTTAGATATTTTGGCTGGAAACAAGGCAAAACATTTAAGTAAGAAAAGCATTTTTTGCAGTGTATGCATCGCTAAGAACTTAATTTGGACAACTTTAAAGGTGATTTTGCCAATATTTAGATTTTTTGCACCCTCAAATTCCAGATTATTCCAGGCCAAATATTGTAACTAACCATACACCAATGGAAAGCTATTTTTCAGCTTTCAGATGATGTATAAATCTAAATTTTGAAAAATTGACCCTTATGACTGGTTTTGTGGCTCAGAGTTTTTTTTTTTTTTTTTTTTTTTTGGAGCTTCATTGTATGCAAAATCAGGTTTCTATCCATTTAAAAGGACACATCTGGAATCGAAAGAGCTGAATTTTAGTCTAAACTTTCTTGATTCACGGACTAAATTAAAGAAAAGTGGTGCAGCGGTGGCATGTAAACAGATTTTCTATGCAAAGCTGCAGAAATCAGGGCGGCTCAGGAAAAGAGGGCAAACTCCTGGCCAACGTTAGAGAGGTTGAGAAAGATGTGCTCTGGCACAATAAAGCACAGATTTAGAAGTGATTTAATCTCTTAATCAGAGCTGTAACTGAAGAACCGGAGGGCAGGATTGTCTGCTGCTAGACGATAGCATCCGTGCAGCGACCCCGTGGTGGGTGTGTGTGTGTGAGTGAGTGTGCGTACATGTGTTGTGTGTGTGTGTGTGTGTGTGTGTGTGTGTATTAGGAGATGAGCGTGGCGTTGGGCACTTTAATGTCTCTTCCTGAGGTGCTGCTTCAGAAAGCGGCTGCAGCGAGGGATAAACACTCTCACTATCCAGCCCTCTGGCCGAGGCCTTCCTCAGCTTCACACACACACACACCCCCATCAATACTCCTCTACGTCTCAAAGCCTCTTCTTCTAGCCGTCCATCTCCCTGCATTTCACATTTGGTGTGTCTGTCCTCTGAAGGCTGGCCGAGGGTCGCTCATGGCAACTGGCTTCTGAACGCTCTTTTTTTCCTGTTTTCTGGTCGTGAGAAATCGCCCCTGTGGTTTCGTTCTAACAGCTTTGCCGATTCAGCTTGAATTGTCTTTGACTTCAACATTCAAAATTACCTAACAGACAGACTTTTTACAGACTCATACCACTGTTAAATAAAGTTAAATTACTTAAAATTTTTAATTAAATTAAAAATAAATAAATAATCTTTGATATAAATAATTGAAATATAATTTAAACTTGCATTTTATTACATATAAAATAAAATGATGAATTACTATTATTATTATTAGTAGTATCAGTCTTTGTCTGCCAAAGTAATGCAGATCATTAGTCACATGCATATTATATATTACACATGCATACAGTGAGGGAAAAACTATTTGATCCCCTGCTGATTTTCTATGTTTGCCCAAAGAAATTATTAATCTATAATTTTAATGGCAGATTTAATTGAACAGTGAGAGACAGAATAACAACAATAAAACACATTTCAAAAAAGTTATAAATTGATTTGTATTTTAATGGATGAAACAAGTATTTGATCCCTGACCAATCAGCAAGATTTCTGGCTCCCAGGTGTTTTATACAGATAACAAACTGAGATTAAGAGCACTCTCTTAAAGGGAGTGCTCCTAATCTCAGCTTGTTAACTGTATAAAAGACACCTGTCCACAGAAGCAATCAATCAATCAGATTCCAATCTCTCCACCATGGCCAAGACCAAAGAGCTGTCCAAGGATGTCAGGGACAAGATTGTAGACCTACATAAGGCTGGAATGGGCTACAAGACCATCGCCATGAAGCTTGGTGAGAAGGTGACAACAGTTGGTGCAATTATTCACAAATGGAAGAAGAACAAAATAACTGTTAATCTCCCTCTGTCAATTCCAGGATGACAATGACCTAAAACACACGGCCAAGGCAATAAAGGAGTGGCTCAAGAAGAAGCACATTAAGGTCCTGGAGTGGCCTAGCCAGTCTCCAGATCTTAATCCCATAGAAAATCGTTGAAAGCTGAAGGTTCGAGTTGCCAAACATCAGCTTTGAAACCTTAATCGAATCCAGGATCTGCAAAGAGCAGTGGGACAAAATCCCTCCTGAAATGTGTGCAAATCTGGTGGCCAACTACAAGAAACATCTAACCTCTGTGATTGCCAACAAGGGTTTTGCCACCAAATACTAAGTCATGCTTTGCGAAGGGGTCAAATACTTATTTCATTCATTAAAATGCTAATCAATGTATACCTTTTTGTAATGTGTTTTTCTAGATTTTTTTTGTTGTTGTTATTTTGTCTCACTGTTCAAATAAACCTACCATTAAAATTATAACATATTTCAAACGTACAAAATCAGCAGGGGATGAATTTTAAATTTTTTTTTTTACTTCGCTATATACAGTATATTTGGCATTTGGAGTCAAAACCAACATTTGTATGCATGATTAAAAAAACTGTATTGAACTTGGTGTTTTTTAAAATCAAAATATTATATTCTAAAAGCAGTTTAAAAAAATAAATAAATAAATAATAAAAAAACAGTCAAAGGGTCTTATAGGAATATTTTCATTAAGGCGTGAGAGTGTTTTAGTTTTGTCTGATAGGGCCAATAGCACTGAAACATTCACAACACTGGATGATATTAAACCCATCCTTTGATGAAAAGCTACTAATAAAACTAATCAGTTTTAGATTGCAGGCTAAATTGTTTAGCAAGAGCCTCTAAAACAACCTATTTATTCAGGCAATTGAACTCTGGTTTCTAATGGGTTGGTAATCGTTAAGAGTGTTCCTTCTTCAGGCTCTTTAAGGTTAATTAATATATATATATATATATATATATATTTGAATTCAAAACCCTTTCCCTGAACAGTTGCAAAAATGGATACAAAAGAGAATATTATATAGAAAGCATTAAGATGTCTGTAACGCCTTAATTGAACATACAGTCTGGTAGATTAAGACTTCTTAATGCACTTTACAGTAGCACCACTGACTTTGAGAGCTTTAATAGAATATATATATTCATAAATACAAAAAAAGTAGATATGTTTCCACAGAAGTCCTTCAACAAAGACCTCTACACTTTTATTTCAAACCCCCAGAAACTCATTCTCCAGTGTACAGCACTTCAAAAGTCCGCTTTGAAAACTAAAGCCTATCAATCAGCTTTTATTCAGCGCTCTTACTTAGCAATACTTGTCCTTTCACAATGTCACTTCAGGCGAAAGCAACAGAAAAACAGGACAGAAACACACAGAGAGCTGTAGCCCAAAACCCGAGCAGAGAAAACACGTCGGCCGTGTTCTTTGCGCTCGCTTTATTAACCCAGAATACCAAAGCGATGCGAAAGACCAAGAGAATCCAAACTTTCCGACTTCAAACGTGCCGTGATTATCATGAAACGCTTTCTTACGGTCGGCGGGATGAAATAGCATTATTTACCAAAAGAAAGAAATGCAATGGTGAATGTGGGAAAAAAGAAAACAAATTCCCAGAATACCTTTCAGAAGATCGAGCGAGAGCAGAAAGACGCCGATGAATGCCAGAGAGAATATTCCAGAGAATAACGGTAAATGAGGGTACTGTACTCTCCTGCTCTCATTTTATATATATTAGATCAGATCCAATTTACATAAGGAGATTGGTTTGAAGATTGGAGCTCACAGAACAAGGCGAAGAAGGGAAATTCAAATGAGGAAGCCTGATTTGAAGATCTTTCTTAAAACGCTGGACCGCGAGTGTAGATGTGCTGCCCATAAACATGTGCAATAAAGATGCTTCGGCTCATTTGCAAAGTAATATTTTATATCAGATATTTAGTTTTACTTTTCCTGCTTTGCATATTAAAAGAACAGTTCAGCCAGAAACAGATGATTTTCTCATCCTCATGTCTTTTCAAACCGATATGTGGTAAATGCATACATTACATCTTCGCACAAAAAAATTCCATACAACAACAGTTTGCAATCACAATAAAATACCACAAAAGTTTTCTTTTGAAAACATGTCACCCTGGACCACAAAACCAGCCTTAAGCAGCACAAGTATATTTGTAGCAATAGCCAAAAGTACATTGCATTGGTCGAACTTATTCAGTTTTTCTTTTATGCCAAACATTTTTAAGATGTTAATTAAAGATCATGTTCCATGAAGATATTTTGTAAATTTCCTACCGTAAATATATCAGCAATGTTTGATTAGTAATATGCATTGCTAAGAATTTAATTTGGACAACTTTAAAGGCAATTTTCTCTTTTTTTATTCTTTTGCACCCTCAGATTCCAGATTTTTAAATAGTTGCACCTCCTATCCTAACAAACCATACATCAATGGAAAGCTTTCAGGTGATGTATAAATCTCAATTTTATATATATATGTATATATATATATACATATATATATATATATTGACCCTTATGGCTGGTTTTCCAGTGTTACATATGATAGCTTTGTGTGAGGAAAAGTGGCATTGCTGTGACCAAAATATTTAAATCTTTTCTGCAATTCACTCTTAAAGGAAAAAAAAAAATCTAAAGTTTGATTCAGTGTGTATATTGTTCACTTTTATGATGAACTGCTTGTGACGCTCCTCATTTGTAAGTCACTTTGGATAAAAATGCATGCATTGTCAAGTCAAGTCAAGTCAGCTTTATTTATATAGCGCTTTTTATAATACAGTGTCAAAGCAACTTTACATTATCAAATAGGAAGGTAATATATTATTAATGCAAAAAGAAACGGTAAATAATTTTAGTTGAAGGAAATTAATCAATAATAATAATAATTCCAAATAACAAATTTAATTGTATTTAAATTTAATTTAACTGTAACTGCAAATTCTGCTAAATAAAAAAATGCATGCTTTTGCAATAAACAAGATTTGATAAATAACTCAAATAAAAGCTGCAAGCAGCGTTGAAAGGGCCCTTGCATCCAGGCTCACCACTACATGGCTTTAGGAAAACATTGAATGGTGCATTTAAAGTGGTGAATATAGTATATATGTGCCATCTTCCTGCTCCCAGCTGGTGGTGCTATGACTATAACTGGAGTTAACATGTAGATGTCTTCAGGCCAGCATTTTTTATAAAACATACAAAGTTTGCTGCAGAATGAACATGGTATGTTTGAGTTAGTGTGAAGTATCCTGTTGCCAACAGGTGTCGCTATGATACGAACTGAATATTGTGAGTTCAGGACAGGCTTCTTATTGAATGTGTGAAGTCTGGGGTAGATCGGACTTTGTATGGCTCCTTTGTCAGGATGCCACAAACACGCCCTTTAACGAAAACTCAAGATCTTCGCAATGTAACATTGCAAAGGCCTGTAGAGTAGACTGACCAAATATAATGTTGATTTTATCAAATCTCTATGAGGAGGTTGTTAGAGCATAAACATGCCACTTCCTGTTGCCAGCAGGTGGCGGTGTGGCTGTAACTGAATATGATCATGGGCATGCGTTTAGGGCAGGACTCTTATCAAGCATGTGAATTTTGGTGCAGATTGAATATTGTATGCCTGAATTATAACAACTTCCGGTTTCACAGTGAAACATCAAAGTTTGTCAGGCCGCCACGGACACGCCCTTCAACAAAAACTCAAGATCTTCACAATTTAACGTCACAAAGGGCTTTCGATTACACCCACCAAATTTGGTGTTGATCTGTTTAAATCTCTAGAAAAAGTTTGTTAAAATGCAATGCCTGAAATGGCAAAAATTCTAAATAAATAATAAGAATTCCTGTTGGGTTTTGAACTTCGTACCAATGGACTTTTTTGTAGGTATTTGTGTGTTAAATTTGTGTCCCAAATTTCGTACATGTACGTGAAACGCATCTCGAGATTTTATAGGTGGCGCTATCGAGCCATTTTGCCACACCCGCTTTTGAAAGCCATATCAGATGTAAATTTTCACCACTTTTGGCATGTGTACAAAGTTTCATGAGTTTTCAAGCATGTTTAGGCCCTCAAAAATGCTATTCATTTTGGAGAAGAAGAATCTGAGCAATTCCAATAGGTGCTCGGGCTCTAATGATTAGAAAAAAAAATGAAGACAAAAAATGAACGCCTTATTTTAATGTGCAAGGTTGAACAAGACATTTTTAAATGTAGGATACATACAATATTTTGGCCTGTTCCTCTCTTTCATATGAAATATTTAGTACTTTTCCTGTAGCCTACTTTGTTCAGAGGTTGAACAAATCATCGTATAAACTGTTTAAAACACATAATTGTTGATATTAAGCTAAATATCTTAAACATTCCAAAAGCTACACATTTTCTCCATAACTGCACTTCCTAGGAATCCAATGCATGATATGGGTTGATCTACGGAAACACCAAAGGAAAAAAAAAAGTTTATATGAAGACATATTTTCATCTCTGAAAGAACTATTGGTTTAAATCCATATGTGGGAAGCCAAAATAATCACTGCCTGCACAAACTTTGCACTTCTATGAGAAGTTAGGTGTTAAACATTGCCAGCCAAACAGCATCTGATCAACTTAAACAAGCCTAAGTGAACCTCGAAGCAGATATAAATTGCCTGGAGACGGGATGTTGAAAACACAGCGCGCGATTCACTGTCAATATGTGCCAAATTGTGGGCTTACTGATGTTTTCTGTGTAACGCAATATTCCACACACTCCTGCAGCCACTATAACAGCTGTGTGACGCATAAGACCTTGAGCTGTAAGAGCAAACTCTGCCAGCCCGACTCACAAATTCATTTGCAAATTTCTCTGACAATATGAAAGGGCGAGTCTATTCAGTCTGACACGGAGCGGAAAACTCCTGCATTTTCATGTAAAGCTGCGTGGCGTGCGCTTGCTGTCGTGCAAACCGAACGTTTATTGACAAACCGGACAGCTCGCTATAGGTTTACCGACTGCACTGACAGGCTTGGAGGGAAGAACTGATATCTATCCGAGGCCATTCAAAGGTACAGTCGCTTTTCAGACTGACAAAGCAAGATTGATGAATTAAATCGGTGAAGTCGAACAGATGCGAGCCAGAATGAGTCTTTCTAGTCAGAAGACCGGCCTCTCATTATGAGACGGGACGCTGAAGCGCTTTGCACCGCTCATGGTGTGTCACCAGAAGACAATTAGCCTATTGGGGCAAAAGCTGGCTGCTGTTCTAGCGCTATTAGCATCAGCGTGCACGGCTTGCCTTCTGGGATAGAGGCGTAAAAACCACATATCCATAATCACATCTGCATAATTGCGTCATTTATTCTGCTTGGGCTCGAACATTTCTGACTTATGGTTTCATGCATTTAAACAGAGTTTGAGTGAATTACCCAAGACAAGAGCATTAGCAAGTGTGCACAGAAAGCGTTCAATTAGCTAAAACGTTTAATGCACTTCCAACTTTCCAAGTTTTTTATTCTCGTCCCAATTGAAAAAGCATCAGTATCTGCAGCTGTGAATGATGGAAATTAGGTGTCAGACATTTATCACGTTACAAAAGATTACCATTTCAAATAAATGCTGTTCTTTTGAATTGTGTATTACTGCAAAAAAATATCAAATGTATCATGGTTTCCTTAAAAAATATGAAGCATTGAACCTGTTTTCAACATTAATAACCATCAGAAATGTTTCTTGATTTATGCGACACTGAAGACTGGAGTAATGATGCTGAAAATACAGCTTTGCATCACAGGAATAAATTACACTTTAAAATGTATTCAAATAGAAAAAAAAAATTATATTTCACAATTATATATATATATATATATATATATATATATATATATATATATATATATATTATGCTTATGCTCATCAAGACTGCATTTATTTGATCAAAAACACTGAAAAAAATATATATATTGTGAAATATTACAATAAAACAACGTTATTCTATTTTAATATAAATTAAAAATCTAATTTATTTCTGTGATCAAAGCTGAATTTTTCAGCATCATTACTCCAGTATTCAGTGTCACATTAACCTTTAGAAATCATTATAATATACTGATTTATTATTAGTGCTGGAAACAGTGTTGCATAATTTTTTTTTTGGAACCTGTGATACTTTTTTTTCAGGATTCTTTGATGTATAAAAAGCTAAAAAGAACAGCATTTGTTTAAAATAGAAATCTTTTCTAACAATATACACTACTGTTCAAAAGTTTGGGGTCAGTAAATTATTTGAAAGAAATTATTACTTTAGTTCAGCAAGGATGTGTTGAATTGCTAAAAAAAGTGATGACTTATTGCATTTACATTACATTTACATTTAGTCATTTGGCAGACGCTTTTATCCAAAGCGACTTACAATAGAAGCAATCAGAGCAACATTTATTGTTGCTCTGTTAGAAAAGATTTGTATTTGGAATAATTGTTGTTCTTTTTAACTTTTTCTTCCTGAAAAAAGTATCACAGGTTCCAAGAAAATATTTAGTAGCACAACTGTTGTCGACATTGATAATTCTAATAATAAATCAGCTTATTAGAATGATTTCTGAAGAATCATGTGACACTGAAGACAGGATGGCTAATAAAAATTCAGCTTTGCATCACAGGAAAATAAAAAATATTTGAATGTATATTAAAATAAAAACCATTATTTTATATTGTAATAACATTTTGCAGTATTATTGTTCTTTTCAGTATTTTTGACCAAAAAAAAAATGCAATTTTGATGAACGTAAGAGACTTCTTTAAATAACAGTACAAGTCTTACTGATCTTAAAATTACCTGTGCATTAAATGGTTTTACTGCATACCTGCCAGCCAATCAGAATCCAGTATCCAGACATTCCATAAAATAAATATATATAATTACTTTTAGATTATTATTTATGCATGTTTAATGCATGCTTTTCCCCATGTTGCACAAAGAAATGGACTGGCTTCTTTGCAGCTCATCATTTTTAGGCATTTCTAAATTCACTGGGAGAAGCCGTGAGCATGAGAAGTTTGTCATGGCAACCAGAAACATTGTGGCTACAATAAAAGTATCAGAAAATCTTTTAATAGCAAAGAAACGGTTTTCCATGCTGCAAATCCTAACAGAGATGCTACAGTAACTACAAGAGACCATATTTACATTGCGACATACCTCATAAAACTAAGACATCTGAGGCCAGAGGTCGCGCAAAATACATCTCAGGAGTTGTAGAAGAGTTTTGCAAGCCAGTAAGGCAAGGTTTTGAAAGAATAACAAGCGCACGTAAACATCTGTGCATTCGACCAACGCTATCAGGCCTCAAATAACACGTAAACATTTCAAAGCTTTCTCAGACTAGTTCATGTGAGGCATGTGAGGACTGGGAAACTGTGTCAGCTCTCCAACGCAAAAGCAGCTCATCCAGCAATAGCCTTTCTTCACAAGGAACCAACCCGGTGCTATTGTCATGCTGGTGAAATAGAACTTAAATCAAGCCCTCAGAGAACACCTTTCATGTTTTTTGCAGTAATGCCGGGCGATATCTCTTGTGACTCTAGTCACGTGTGGAAATACAACAGGCTTTCCGCCGACCAAAAATGTTTTTGACACGAATGCAGTTTAGCTTGGCAAATGATAATTGCTCAGTACATAACCTTAGGGCCATTGATCGCTTTGGCTCATTATATCTAACGTTCTCAGAATAGTAAGTGCACCTCCTGTGCTCTGCTGCGCCTTTAACGCTGCAGTATTGAATCATTTCATTAGTTTGGGAGGTAACGGTATGGAATTCTACCTCGACCGCTTGCCTAACAAATTAGATTTAATGAACAAATGTTCTGAAAAGTGCTCCTCGGAGAGAGATCCTCAGAGAGTTCAGGCAAAGACTGTATCTCAGCGTCCGCAAAACTGCCACTGTACGCTAGTATTAAAGACTGAGAGTTACAGATAACAGTGTTTCTGAATGATCTAAAAATTAAGGTTGATGAAGCATTTGGCAGGACGCTCAAAACAACAGCGTGAAAGACGGCGCACAGTGCTTTAAACTAGGTTAATTTAAAGGATTTTATGGTGCAAAATGTGTCACAGCTGCAGCAAAACACACTGTGAGAATGACAACTACTACACTAAAATGCAAAACTTAGAAGTCTTATTTTTTTCAGTCTTTTAGAGTGCATTAAATTAATCAAAAGTGATAGTAAAGACTTATAATGTTAAAAAAGATTTTCAAATAAATGCTGTTCTTTTGAACTTTCTATGAATCAAAAAACCTTAAAAATAAAAGTTATCAGTTTTCACAAAAATGAAGCAATCTGTTTTCAACCATCATACTGACAAGAAATGTTTCTTGAGCAGCCAATCAGCATATTAGAATGATTTCTGAAGGATCATGTGACACTAAAGGCTGGAGTCATGATGCTGAAAATTCAGGTTTGATCACAAAAATAAATTACATTTTACAATATATTCATATAGAAAAGAGTTCATTTGAATTGTAATAATATTTAATCATTTTTGATGCATTCTTGATTAATTAAATGCAGCCTTTTGAGCAAAAGAGGCTTCTTCCAAAATGATTTTTTTAAGGATCATGTGACCAGTGTTGGTGAAAGTTACATTTAAAAGTAATTAAGTAATTTAAGTTTTTATGGAAAGTAATGCGTTATGTTACTTTTGCATTACTTTTTAAATCTGGGCAGGGCTTGCTTGTTTGTTTTTAATATAAAAAGTTATATTTTTGGCAAATGTAAAAGCCTTGGTTAATAAAATGGGATTAAATACATAAAGGAAAATTGTATTATTTAACATTTAATTATTGCAGGTTTGCATCATATTCTGAGTTGAATTTCAGAGTTTTTATTTATTTTGAGGAATACTGGATTTTTTTTTTTTTTTTTGTGAGCGAGTTAATGCATGTTCACATTTATTCTAGAACTAAAGTGACATCGTACTCGCGATTTCTCTTCACACGGGAACAGGAGATCTTTTAATCAATAAATGAGGGAGAGTTTTTTGTCAAATAAAAAGTACTAATTTTATTATGTAACTCGCGTTACTTGTAATGCGGTACCCCCAACACTACATATGACACTTAAAACTGGATTAATGGCTGCTGAAAATTCAGCTTTGATCACAGGAATAAATTACATTTTGCAATATATTCACACAGAGAACTGTTATTTTGTATTGTAAAAATATTTCACAATTTTGTATGTATTTTGTGATCGAACAAATGCAACCTTGGTGAGCGGAAGAGACTTTTTCAAAAACACCTTACCGTGGTAGTGTATATTACTGTACATAAACAAGTCCACTTACCAGTCAATGACTCAGCTACTGGATGACTAGTGGACCATCATGATCCACTCCTATTTTACAGACGTTATCCATCCAGAGGGTGTCAAGCTCCAAAAATAACAAAATAGCACCATAAAAGTATCATAAAAGTGGTCGACCCGTGTTATATTCCAAGTCTTCTGAAGTTATACTGTAGAGGCATGAATGACATTTAAGAGCTGCAGGAGACTTTTCAGCAGAAAACAACTTAAATTTAGGTCCGTTCCTCACAAAGAGACATCTTAACACTTGGAAAATTGCATACAAATCATATTAAGTAGTTTTGCACAGCTCAAAAAAGTGAACCGCTCTCAATTTTGACATTAAACGTTGAGTAAATGATGACAAAACCTTCATTTTAGAGGGTAAAGTAACCCTTAGACAGGACTCTAGCATCGACAAAGTCATATTAATCTTTCCAGCAGCAAAAACAACAGTGTGTTTGTATGCGTTGTGCTGGAGTGGATCGCATATATAGGGAATCTTTGTCATTGGCCTGGAATAAATGAGGCAGAACACAACAAAGACTCGACGTCCACGTCTGCGGCACAAACGCCCACCGCAGCTGTTGAGAGACGCCGAGATGTTTGATGAGATCCTGACACCGAATCATCAAGAGTCACTCCCTAAAAATAGCACTAATGGTGCAGACATATTTTTAAAAAAACATTTTGGAAAAAGAAATGGAGGAATGACCACGGTTAGGCTTGAACACTCAAGAGCGGTTGCCCATCTTAATGCGTTCTTATTGACATTATTGATTTCTCATTTGGTGAGGCTCTTCTGTGCTTTGTGGACTGTTTGGACATTATGGGAAGATGCGATGATGCATAAAGGCCGGTGCACAGATTCACAGCAAAGGCTGGAGACGTCTGTGTTTGCATGCACTCTGTGGTTTATTTAATGAAAATATACTGCTTTATCCAGCAGATCAAACTCAAACGTGCAATGCGTCCAGCATCATTCGCTTCTAGTTATTTTACCAGCACAAAAATAGTATGTTATGCTGCTTGATTTAGCAAAATGGTATTAGTTATCATATTACTTTAATTCAATATCGTAATTACAAACACGCTGGTTTGCAATTATAGTTAACTATAACTGATTTAAAATATTCATTAGTGTTGCACTTTCAAAGAAAACAGCTAACTTCTACGTTGCTAAATAAGGTGGATATAATGCTTTATCTGGTGTACAAGTGCTAAACTTGACTTGTTTTATCTTAACTGGATAGTTCACTGAAAAATTACAAATCTGCCCTCATTAACCCACCCTCGTTATAAAACTGTATGATTTGCTTCTGTGGAACATAAAAGAAGGTAAATTGATAAATTTCAAAGGGGCCCAGTATTGTTTAGTTCCCAATGTTCTTCATAATATATTTCTTTGTGCTTTTGTTTGGTTTAACCATGCCTTTAATTAAACACATTTAAATGTGAAGTATGTAATTTCTGCATGAAAAGCATCGTATAAAACCACCCACTTACGCTTATTCTAACTATGCATTTTGTTTTTCAGCATCTCGTGTCATTTAAAATGCTCTGTCAAGTCAAAAGTAATTCAACGTTGTAAAAAGCATTTGCATTCTTGAAAAATGCCTTATTTGCATGAATTTCAGTGCATAATTGCATATGCTTTCATTGCATTATTTTCAAACTTAATAAATGCATTAACAGTCATGGTTTAAAACCAAATAGTATGACTAGTTACCTCTCCTGTCTCAAACACACAGTCCAGAGTTGCATTGCATCAGTATCTGAAGGTTTACACAGAATGACGGTGTTTTAGAGAAATGCTCTCTGTCTGCTCTCTCCATTACATCACAAGGTCTCTCTGACCTGATCAGCCAGGCTTTGAGTGCAGTTTTCTTCACTCTTATTTGAGAGGTTCAAAACATTGAGTGAGGAACATGAGACACAGCTCTGTAGGAAAGAAAAATCACACATGCAATCTCTCTTTAACACAGTAGATGTTTCTCAAAATACCCCAGTAAATGTGACACCTTTACACCAGTAGGTCACAAAAAGAAATGAACAGGTCACAGGTGTGTTCTGATGGGTCATGGAGAGCATTTACATTTATGCAGGGAAATAAAATACAAAATGCAGCTAACCATATCATCATTCATAGCTAGAGTCAATGAGCCAAATAAGAGCAAAATAAATATCAACTTTTCAAAGGACAAAGTGAAAAAACAAACTATAGATTTTGTTATTGATGTTGTACATGTGTTATTTTATTGACACTGTGACACTACTTTATTTTGAAACAGTTCTTCCCCCACCTTTATGTTTTTTTTTTTTTTAGTTTTTTGTCAAGTTATTGTATTTTTAATATGTTTATTTTATTTTATTTTATTTTATTTTATTTTATTTTATTTTATTTTATTTTAGTTTAGTTTAGTGTAGTTTAGTTATTTTGAATAGATTTGAGAAATTC